>JASCZW010006165.1:92500-107894 GCA_034211315.2 Aedes japonicus | reverse complement strand
ATCGATCATGAAAAAATAACGTCAGCATAAAAGACAAAAAAAAAACATATATGCAGAGTGCAATCGACTTCCATAAAAAAAAATAATACATATCTATATCTACCAGATATGAGTAAATTGCGATGATCGTGCAAAAGAATCTGTCGACAACATTAGCAATAATTTATAGGATAAAGGAGGCGCAGATTACCAAATACATTTGTATTAGTGAGCCGAAAATAATGTAAACACGAATAATAACGTTGAAAATTGCACTGGAACCTGCGTATGGAGCTGTGAAATTGCTTGTATGCATGCATAAGTTATATATAAATGCATGTTTTTAAGATCCAAACACAATTTTATTGATTCCATCTACACTAGAGGTGTCATTTCTGCTTCCATTTAACCCTTCTAGTAGTATGACGTAATGAATGACAAGAACTAATCATTGTGACAAAGATGTTGACTCTGGAATGAACATTTTCCAGTCATGGAGTGTTGGCATCACCTTCTCAAGTACATCCTTGTTAAACTTAATAATCAAAATTTCTTCTAGAATATCATCAGAGAGTCCCGTCCTGATATTAGATAAGACAAGTGCCAATGCACTGAACGATCGTTCCACGGATACCTGTGTCGAAGGAACGGAATGGACAACAGTTGCTACAGCATAAAGTTCCGGATGAGTATGTTTTCTTGCCAACCAATGCTTCCAAACGTCGTAAGTGTACGGTTGCCTTGGCTCTACTTCTAATTGCCGAAGCTGCTTTCGAAATGAAATAACCGTTGGTTCCGAGACACTATACTGAGCGCCTCCAAATAGTTTAGTAATGTAGTCATCCATCATGTCAACCGTACCGGCTTCGGATTTAACATGCGTTGTTGAAGATGCGGATGATGATAAGGATTGAATTTTGTCCCAGGTGTTTATAATGAAATTCTGGAAATTAAAAGCGTTAGTTACCTCATAGTATTTTGGAAAACAAAAATAACAGAGGCTGCCCAATTACTAAGTGTGTACTGAATCTGATAGTGCATGTGGTAAATTTAATTTAGAAACTTTGGCTGGTTTATGCTGTTGTTAATGGAGAGCCTCTGCTGTTAAAGTAGTACCTGAATAGCTTCTTTTTCTGCAGCAGAATCAAACACAGTAGATCCTGGAAAATTAAATCTCGAGGTCAAGATAAACAGCAGTCTTGAATGCCATGTTATCCAGCAATTTTCGCAGCCTAGTTTGAAGTGTTTTAGCCAAAACGGAACTAAGAGGGTTTCCCGATTCCCTTTCAACCATCAACGTGGCTTGTAGCCACTGTATGTAAAACTCGCTCAATGGTACGTGTTTGTTTTGTAAACTTTTGTCAACTTATAAACAGGGTTAAAAGCTGACAAATAGGACTTCATGAATATCCAGTCATCTTCCGAAAACGCTGTAAAATAAATTAGTCACGGTTTGCATTGATAGTTGTGATGATATAATCATGCTTCAACAATAAAACTGTATCAGTTAAACTTACCTACTTCTGGATATTCTTGTCCAAGAATAATGTTTAATGATTCATGTTTTATAACAGATTTTATCATTTTGTACCTTCCACCCGAACGAGTAAAGCTTCACAAGGGAGCTATAGCAGCTTTTTTTATGGTCGAAAAAGATAGAAGTACTTGGTTTTCCGAGTATCTTTAACAATGTCGGTAATTTTCTTGATGTTTGGATCATTCTTCGTGATCACGTCCGTTATGGCTAACTGTAGAGTATGAACACTACATCTAATAAGGTTAAGTGCGCTTCCGAATTCATTAGTAATCCCATCAATCATACTACACTCTACTTCTTCCGAGCCTTCCTCATCCATCAAAGATTCTACAGGAGCAACAGAAGTCGTAGCAAGTTTTTGCATTTCTTTAATCGCTGCGATCATATTAGCACCGTTGTCAGTAGTAGCCGAAAAAACTTGGTTAAGCTCGATATTATATGAATTCAGGATTTCAAAGGACTTTGTCTTTCAAAAATTTTGCCGTCTGGGATTGTCTAACCTCCATCATAGCTGAAACAAATTTTAAAAAGTTTAAGGACGATTTTTATAATAAGATTTTTACGTTTTACCAAGGGTTCTAATAACGACCTCCCCGTTTGCTTCATACTGGACGTTGAGACCGATCATGTGGCGTCCGTGCCTAGAAGCGGAATCTATTTTAATAGATACAAGCTTTTCCACCATCTCATCTTTGATCAAGGACCGTACTTTCTGAGCAGTTTCATGAATGTGAATTTTGATATTCCTCCGGTTAACATGGCAGTTTAATGTTTCCATAATAGGATCCATAAGCATTTGAATCCATCCCACTCAAAGCAATTGAATGGAAGATGGTGCTGTGTCACTAATTTTAGACATGCTTCGTAAAAAAGCCGTTTGTCGATCGGGAAACTTTGTTTTGTTACCGGCCGGGCTCTTTTTACAGGAGATTCTGTTTCTTTGAGCAAATTCTTGCTCATTGCTGCTACTGGATGCTGAGTCCTGAAATGACGAATGAAGTTTCCCACATCGTATTTCCGTTGGGCGTAACAGCAACCACTTGTAGGTTCAATTGCGCAAACAGTATTCCCACATTCTATTCGAACGCACTCTTCAGCAGTAGCAGTATAAGTTAATTTTCTTTTATCAGTTTGTTTTTCTGCCATTGTATTTTTTGTTCGGATCAAGATAAGAACTTATTTTACTTTAACAAAATCTGATTCTTGACAACACGAGTAATTTTATGTTTTTCATTTTCGTTGTGTATCACTGATAAAAAAACAGAACATATGAAAAAGACTCAACTTCAAAAATCATATTTGCAGAAGAGCATGATTCCGATTTTTTTCTAATCTTTAAAACCAAAGGCTTTAAAAAGTTTTCTAGGCCAGCTTAGTAGGCAATAAAGTTGGTTTTTTTGTTGTTATACATGACTTTTCATGAACCGAAGAATAATTGGGATGTCGTCTTATCAGAATGCTTTTTTTTTTTTGACGATTGAAGCTTTGTTATTATAATAGTTTTCGTCGTTTTGAAAAACCGATCTTAAAACGGCATTTCAGATTGTGTAAGTGACAGTGGGTGAGAAAAGGAGAATCTCACAAATTTCATTTCATCTCATCAGCTCACTGTGACGAAGGAGATTTTTTCAATCATTAATGAATGAGAGAAATTTTTTGTTTAACAGCCTCATGACGAAGGGGCTATGCGATATCGTCATTCCGTTACAGTCGTATCCAGAACAACGAGTTGTGATACATCATAAGGTTTTACGAAATTGATATCCATTACATTGTCATTTTCAATTGATAGACATGAAATTTACCAGCACTGTCTAGTGGTGATAGAAAGAGGCAAGTGACAAATGGCAACGAAGGGGACGGGCCTAGGATTGGACTCCCGACCATCTGCTCAGTAAGCAGAACGAGTAACCAGTGACCTATCCAGGTGCGTCTCTATGGCGTCCATTTTCTGCCAATTTTCACCGCAATTCTAGACAAAATCGTTAAAAGGTCGATAGTCACAATTCTAAACAATGACTTCAAACGTAAATTTGCTGGAAATGCCAGGTTGCTAACATCTATATTCACTACCCATGGGAAGGTAATAACTCCCTGTATCTGATTCTGATTATGGTGCTTTTTTGTTTGTGGGAGCAAGTAGATCCCAGAAAAATATGCTAGATGTAATTGTTTACAAATGTTACTTTCGACGTTTTGACTATTTTGTCTACAATTACGTTACTCTACCACCTGTTGAGGCAAATGACACATTACTCCACATCCTGTTGAAGCATATGACGGTAGGCAAGATTTACTAAGCAACATTCGAGAATATTACACATAAACAACACAACCTGCGATAGCAAAGATTGTACTCGAAAAAAAAGCAACACTTTCTATTGTGTGTAACCTTTTATTGCATGATAAAAAAAGATGAAATTTTGGTACAACTAGTGTAGAGTGTAATGTTTATGTGTGGAAACAATCTGTCAAGTGGTTATTGAACTGGCTTCCAAGCGAGAAGTGCTTCGAAAAAAATTACGGGCGTGGTCGTGGAAAATCCAGGCCAGTCCAACAGGTGGATCGAGAAACAGTTGGGATTCGATAACTCGACCATAACCTGTGTCGTTAAATCATTCAAGGAGACCCAGACGATCCAGCGGTGAGCTGGCAGCGAAAGAAAAGCGAAGACGACCGACTCCGCTAACGCAAGCAAGTTGAGGGATTACTTCAAGCGCAATCCGAACCATTCGATTCGGAACCGGAAGCGAACCGGACTCCATGTTTTCAAGGTGAGGAAGGTGCCTAACCGAACCGATAAACAGATTACGGTGGCCAAATCCCGCACTAGGAAGTGGACGCCAAGCAGATCCCCGGCCTGGAGTTTTACGTCGGGATGTTTCGGAGAAGCTCCGGAAGAATAAGTTCGACTAATTTGCCGGGAAGTACTTGGTGTGGTAGGTGATCGGTGGGTGCGGCAAATTCAGCAACCCGTACATAACGACCGGCACCATCAACGGCCAAATATATAAAAAATAATGCATCAAGAAGCACCTGTTGCCGTTCCTTCGCTTTCACGGAGGTGACACTTTGTTTTGGTCGGATCTGGAATCGTGCCAATACGTGTAACGGAAGGTCCTTTAATTATGCCATGCAGTAAGGGGGGGTTCGGAAAGCATGACAAACCATGCAAAAAAAATTGAAGGTCCATACAAAAAACGTCACAGCGGGGTTATAAAAACTCACTTTTTACGTGACATAATTAATGGACGTTCCCTAATTGGTGATGGACCGGTACGAAGCCTACTATGTTGTTTTAGTGTCGACGGATTTCAAATTCGCCAAATTCGTCAGAACTTCGCCCAATGAAAAAATTCTGGGCGATTATAAGGGTAAGCTCCGGAAAACGTAGACGGTCTTCAAACACGACAAGGATTTGAAGATAGAGTAGAAAAGTGTGTTTGTAGAGTGTGAGTAGAAAAATGTTTCACAGGATTTGATGGGTAGCGTTAAGGGGGGATATACAGTTAGAACGAGAAAAAAAAACTCATTTTGAAAACAAAATTTCAAGGGGAAGTTTTAACTCAAACCAATCGAATTTATTTACAATTATAAGTGTATCTATGTAGTAAGCAAAAATATTTTTTAAATTTTTTTTTCAACAAAATGGCTGCCGTTAGAGTGCGTTTAAAAAGTCGATGTATTTTGCTTGTGCTGGCTCTCCTGGTCACAGTTTTGCTCTGAAACCTGCTAACCAAAAAAAAAAAATACATTAATTACATTGACATTTAGTCGATGAATTAAAAAAATTAATTAAAAAATAAAATTTGCACTTTTGGCGAACTTTTTTGAAAAAATCCACATCTTTTTCGCCATTTTGTCACATTTTTCCATATTTAATAATAAAATATTACAATTATTTTTAATTCATCTAGAAGGTAGTACTATAATGAAGAAATCCTAAAAGTTTCATCTAAATCGAATATTTAGTTTTCGAGTTATCACCGGCATAAACTCCGAAAATGCTGTTTTGAGGAAAACGCATTGAAAGTTTTAAATATAATTATAAGCGCGCGAAGAAGGCGTCTTCGAAAAAAGATGAAACGAAACACTTGGAGTTCGAATTTCGAAAAAAGGTTTCAGGAGCGTATTCAACGGGAAATTTACAAACTTTTTATGCAATAAAAAAAATTGTTTTTGTCGGTCAATCTAACTGTATATCCCCCTTAAGTTCAAGGGGCGGACATTTAACCTAGGAGAGGCGGTAGAATAAGCTATGAGTTTCAAACACATCCAATTAAAAATGAATTTCCGGTGATCATTTTAGCCTGTTGCATTTTTTTCGAGTACAATCTCTATTCCACCTTCCTGAATCGTTTCAAATGGGTCATTCAGGTCCATAAATCATCAAATGCTCCCGATAATGACACACCTATTGTGAGATGGAAAGTCGGATTGAGCCGGTGACGGTACTTTGCGAAGAATTTTGGCACACCTGGTCAGTCAGTAGATACCGATCAAAAAAACACAAAAAAAAAAAACTTGCGATAAGCCGAAATCCTCTGCCACCTGTCGCTATATAATCTTCCCGTGTGAAATTGGAGGAGGTCAGTCATGTACTGCTTCGACAAAATCGGAATGAACATAATCAAAATGTATCGCTCTCTAGCACTAGTGGTCCTGGTATTTTCGGTCGCCTTGGCCCAGAATCTTCATACCCATCCCTGCCAGGAAGGACTTCCACATCCGAATTGGGTTCGCATCGAGGGTTGCGACGTCATGCCCTGCAAGCTTATCCGCGGAAAAGATGTCAACATGTGGATGGAATTTACTGCCAGTGAGTATTCTTTCAATCACAGTTAAGGAACCACAACTAAGCTAAGGTTGCAATGTTTCCTATAGTGTCCAGTTTCGATGGTCTCACCACCAAGGTTATGTCAACGGTTGGGAATGAAATCAACGTGCCATACCCACTGCCATCGGATAAGGCCAACGCTTGCAACTGGCTGGTGAACACCCAGTGTCCCATCGACTACAGCGAGGACGTCGAATACCATCTGAACTTCCACGTGAGCTTCCTCTACCCGGAGGTACCGGATCTGAAGCTGGAAATCAGCCTGGTTGACAATCACAACCACGTGCAATCGTGCTTCGTCTTGGATACGAAAGTTGTGTCGGCGTAACTTTTCAAAGACTGGAATAAATTAGAATATGATTAGTTTGTAAGATGCATCAAACTTAAATGTATTCTTAGAATTTGGTTATCGATGACGATGCTTACTCAAGGCTCTGGTTAGTAGCGAACACCTGTTCCACTGCGGAGGTACTTCAGATATAGTTATTGTGTTATCAGCATGTGCTCATAAAAGTCAAGGGAATGTAGTTTTGAAGGGGATAATTTTCCAAATCTGATAGTGACAATAACCGGGTGTGAACGGGATTGTTCTATCGGCTCAGTTTGCAAACTATTTAAAGCCATTCACCTGATTATCACACATCATAGTCAGTCAATCGTTGAATCCCGTAGCAAGATGAATAAGTGTCTACTAGTTTTGGTGGCGGTTCTTCCGCTAGTGTTTACCGACGTAGTTCCCGTCAAAGAATGTGAGTTGACCGAGGCTTACAATTAGTTAATTTTTCCTAACAGCTTCTATGTCTAGGTAAAACCGGAACTTTGCCAGTGGCCGTGGATGTTCATGGATGCCAGAAGACCCCATGTGAGCTGAAACGAGGTGAGGATGCGGTGGCCTTCGTAGACTTCACCATCGGAGCGGAGGTGGTCAGTCTGCGACCGGTGGTCTATGCGACGGCACTGGGACTGACGGTGCCCTTCAGTATGCCACCGGATCGGCAGGACGCTTGCGAATGGCTACAGGGATCCCGTTGTCCACTGTCCGCCGGGGAAGATGTCCGGTACGAGTTAAGGCTGCCCGTGGAGAAGGTTTATCCTGCAGTGGCAGTGGACGTGGAACTACGGCTGGTCGATCAGGACGATCAGGTGGTGAGCTGCTTCAGCGTGCAGGCTAAGGTGGTGTGAAGGGGGTGTTTGTTGGGAAGTTCAATAAATAAGGATTAAAGTTGTTGAAATAGTGTTGTTTGGGATGTATCTGACCGTTTATCGATTCCGTTCCGGGTTGTTTGTCGTTAACGTTTGGACTCGCCTTAAAGGAAAAGATGCTTGACGTTAACTGTTGAAAACCATGGTTCCACGTTTAGGCACTTATGAGTTCTAGTTTATAGACCATAATTAAGTCCTTGGAATTTTATGGTTCAAGCTTCAGGTAAGCTTAGAGAGCATCATTCGGATTCCGTTACAAGATGTGTTTGTTTTCTAAAACAGATTCACAGTTTCAATCAATTCCGGAATATCTTTTAAAACCTAATTTAGCATATTGATATTCTATGTTTTCACTTCAAACTATTTTGGAGAATATTTATGTTGTGAATATTGTTTTCTAAATATAAGTTCAGTTTAGCTTTGCCAGCACTGCAATTTTTTGCAGAGCCCTCAACAGCAGATCCAACAATCAAATTTACTGAAATTAGGTACAGTAGAACTTCAAAGTTTTTAATCTAAAATAACTTGGTTCAAAGTATCGATTCAGCTCTACTCGGCTTTTCTTCCTGATTTTTCTACCAAAAATTCTACGGGAAAACCGAATCATTCTCCTAACTTTTCAACATGATGACTTACGAAAATGTTTGATACCAGTGCCTTCGATAATAATTATTTGTTGAGCAAATTTGCCGAAGACCACATTTGAGAAAAAAAAAAAACGAAGAAGGCATTGGAAACGGGCTAATTTGTTTATCTCTCCGCTGTCATTGTTGTTCGTAAATTTCAAACAGTTTTCAAATATTTTATTCGTTTAATTCATCATTGATAATGAATATATCAACGATAAACGTATCCGCGAATCGTTGTGAGCTATTGATTGGATAATGTTTTATATCCATCGGTCCTCTTGCTAGCAAATTAACAAACTGCGGAAGTGGCGGCTGTGGCTTTTCTGGCGGTCTCAATAGGTGAGGACTCGCTTTCTTGACCATGAACGGCGTCTGTTTTAGCAAATGTAGGAATAACAGTGAATTAAGAATTCCGAGCATATTGATAAGTCAGACCTGTAGAGTACGGAGAGGAAGACGACGCAAGTGAAAAAAGAAAGAGCGGAGGTAAGTGTCGTATCCGGTTGGGACAACGAATGTTACGTAACCATCACCGCTTTCGGTATCTGCCGATAGCACGTAATCCCTTGCCAAACCGTCCAACTCAATGGAGTTATTGAGATTTGATTAAATGGCACGTCCGTTGCTAGGACAGGACCTGCCAGCTGCTAGGGCAAAAACAAGACCATTAACCTGTCAAAAAAGACCGTTTTTTATTGGTCGCTTTGACAAATTTGGCGGTGTTGCTAGTAGTCACTGCTTTTTCACTTTTTTCGTTTGTGACAACTACTCTAAGAAAAATTCTATCGTTATACCGACAATTTTATCATGATCAGGATGACTATTGCATATAATGGTTACAGTAACCACAGAGAACAGACATTGATGTCCATATACCTTTTCTTGTAAAACGTGTGTGAAAGTTAATATGGGCAGCCAGTATAAAAAGCAAGTGCAGAGAAAAACAATCAAAACTATTCACATTATGTGCTAGGCTTTGTATTGATAAACATTGACAAGACAGTTAACGCACAACTGTGGCGCCGCTTACCAGGAGCATAACGACATACATTTGAAATGTCGGTTTAAAGTTTTACACAAGTAGCGGACCGAAGATGAACGTCTGTTCTCTGTGCATTAACCATGAAAATTTTGGAACTCACCACATTCATGGAATTTTTAACTATGATCATGGTAACAAGGACTATTCCGACATTATGGCAAATGTTGGATCAACTATTTTCATTGGTCGTTTTGACCATGATCCTAGTCGGTTTAAAATCACTATACTGTAATAGTCATCCTAACCCCCAATAATGGTAAAATTGACAATCAAATTCGTCTCTGTGTAGAACAAAAGTTTACTTTTGCAGTGGCTTATTTTAAATCAGTTCGAAATGAAGTGCAAAGAAATAAATTGTGGTCGCATTGACGTGTCACATCCGGGTCTCCATTTTCATCGGTTCCCGAGAAATCTAATCGTTCGTGTAAACATATCTGGCAACACTGGAGCGACCCCCGTATCATAGCAATCATAAATTTATAAGAGGTCATCTCTCTCTGAGCTGGCAGGTTCTGTCCTAGGTCCGTTGCTGTTCGTTATATTCGTAAGACTGACTACTAGATTTTCTGCAGGGATGCCAGATATTTTTATCAAATGTCTTTGACAAAAATTTTAAATGTCTGGGAATATCTATATAAGTCTTTTATTTTTTTTTAGAAAATTAGACTTCTTTCAACGAAAAATTATAATAAGAGAGCGAGTTATGTCATTATCGCAATTTGTGTTATTATGTAAACATGTCTGTCTCTGTTTCTTGGATTGTATGCAACCTTACACTATTGTTTAATATTTTTAAAGTGACACTGAAGCTTGAAGCATTCGCATAGATGACACAATTTTCTTTAGTTTTTTCCCCTGTAACGCTGTTTCCAGTTTTGTATTTTAAAATCAAAATTTAGTTTTCATTTGATAAGTTTAACCGACTTTTTGTTTGATTCAACAATAACCATTAATGGTGTGTACCATATTTTAATATGGTGTCATCATCACTCATGATCATCAATATCATTATGGTCATATGAATGTTTTTTGTATAGACTGCTTTTTCGGTTAGTCAGTGATTACCTCTTAAATTTCAGGGAAACTCTCTCCTGATCTTCTACAAGGCTCTTTGCTTTATTCTGGAAAGTTTCCTCCTGAATTTCAGGCAAAATTCGTTATGAACTTCTTGGCAGTCACTCCTTATTTTCTTCGAAATTCACATTAAAGAACCCAACCTTACCTTCCAGAAACATTCGGTATTTTTTCCTGAACATAGTTACTTTCTGAACCACGAGGAAAGTTTCTGCAAAACTTTGAGAAAGTACTCTCAAGAATTTCTTGGAAAATCTTCTTAAGTTGTTAAAAGTTTCTTCCTGAACTTCTGAGAAGTTCTTTTCTGAACTGCCGAAATAATCTCTTCTGAACTTCAGGGTAGTATTCTCCTGAATTTAGGGAAGTTTGTTCAGAATTTCTGAGAAATTCCTGCTTGAACTACTAGTAAGGTCCCTCTATACTTCTGGAAAATTTCTTCCTGATTTTATGAAAAGAATCTACCATAACTTCTGGGATTCTCGTGAACTTCGAGAAGTTCTCATTCTGAAATGCTGGAATTTTCGATTCAGAACTTTAGGGAAGCTCTTTACACGCTATTTCTAAACAACTCAAATTTGAATACGAGTTCGTCGGAAGTATGGCTACCCAAAAGTGAGTAAAGATAGTTCGTAGTTGTAAGATGACAAACAGTCAACATCGGCTTGAATCCGATCGATGTTTACTAATTTTCAACGTGTTACTCTAACGATTTTTACTCACGTTTGGGTAGCTATACTCCAACAAATTAAATCCATCGTTCTCAAATTTGGGTTTTTAGAAATAACTTATAGCACTTCTGTTTAGTTCCAACTAAACTTTTGGTCTCTTCGCAACTTCTGAGAAGTCCTCTTGTGAACTTCTGAGGAGTTCTTTACTGATTTTTTTTATAGATTCCTTCTTGACTCTACAGGTAGTGCCCTCTCTGGTAGGTTTCTTCCTGAAATTCGGGGAAGTTTTTTCCTGAGCTTATTCTTTCCAAACTTCTGATTGGTCCCATCCGGAACTGCGAGGAAAATTTTATTCCCTTAAATTTGTTCTTGAAGTTTCTTCCTGGACTTCTGAGATGTCCTTTTCTGAACTTTTGGGAAGTTTTCTCCAGAACTTTGGGGAAGTTTGTTCCAGAACTATGGTGAAATTTGTGATCAAATTAGAATGCAGTACCCCCAATGCTCCTGGAAAATTTCATTTTTTTTCTCTCTAAAGAATTTTGAGAAATCCATATTCTGAAATGCTGAATGCTCTCTTCTGAGCTTTGGAAAAGCTGCCAAGCACTTCGAGGAAGTTCCTACTAACCTTTCGAGAAGTTTTTTCCTCAACTTCTATGACGCATCGTCCTGATGATTTTTTTTCCTGATTTTTTGAGAAATCATAGGTAGTACCCTTCCTGGTAAGCTACCGTCTGAAATTTGGGGAAGTTTGTTTTTCTGAACTTCTGGGAAGTTCAAGTTTGAATTTTTGGGAAGAACTCCTAAACCTCTGAAAAATTCCAAACTTCAAAAAAGTCCTCTACACTTCTTTCTAACGCTCTGATAATTCCTCTCCTGATTCTTAGGGAAGTTCTGTCTTGAAATTCTGATAAGTATGATCTTGAATTTCGGTAACGAATTTTTGAAGGTTCTTCTTGCATGAACTGCTTGCTCTCAATACTTCTGAGTAGTTTCTACCTGACCATAGGAGAATTTTTTTTTTCGAGGAAGTCTCTAAATTTCCTAAATATGATTTGTATTGTTGTGAACCTTAATTTTCGTTGTGACTTAATAGCAAAGGATCAATATTACCAACGCTTTGACAGTTATTTGTTTGAACTGGCGTGGGATTGAACACAACCATAAGTAGGGACTCCATGTTGCCCTCGGAGAGGAACTATACGATACTTATCTTCGAGCCCATTGTGTCTCCAAGTGGCTCACCGCTTTCGTTTCTTCAAGGATTTCTACTTTAAATGATACCTACGATATTTAAAATTATTTCAACAAATCTTCTTACCGTATTTACTAAACTGTTCAGATCCTCGTACGTTCTAAATCCTAACTTCAGAGAATACCTTCATTGTCTGTTAAAGTCTGCAACATAAATATAATGTCTGCATCGTTAAAAAAGTCTGCAATAAAAATGAAAAGTCTGCAAATTTACAGACATGTCTGTGAATATGGCATCCCTGATTTTCTGAAACTTAGTTAGGAACCGGTTTTTTTAGCTGTAGAGAAAACTCTAGCATGTTTCCATGTAGAGCGAATGTTGCTTAGCAACCAATATAGGTACGGGAATAGACCTTCCGGGTTTTTTTTCCAGCTGTAGACAAAACAGCTAAGGTGAGAGAACTCTACCATGGTTCCATGTAGGGCGAGTGTTGCTTAGCAACCGCTCCGTTGTTTATTTGTAAGGGACAACATGTCTACATAATTGGGAGAATACAATGTTTACGTAACACCCGTACTGCATTAATGTTGAAATTACTTTTTTGTTTTGTTAGATTAACATCTGAAAAGGTATTATTTATTTGAATTCTCAATTTAATCATAGCTCATCAAATATTTAATATTATAATGTGTTAATTTAACATTGAAAATATTAACGATAATAGTAGACATTTATGACGTTAAGTCACATTTCTTTCCAGGAAGGGTTTCAAGCAACAACAATATTCTTCATGTTGGTATGAATCGGTCGAAATAGGCTGATTGGTACTAAGATAATTTGAATTCTAAAAACATAAAGTTAGTTATGCTAGTTTATAAATTATAGTTGAATTTTCCTAATTTAGGAACACTATTTGAAATGAATGAGATCAGAAGTTTGCATGTGTGTAAACCGTAATTTTGCATTTAATGCGTTTTATTTACTGCTTCTCTACCATAAAGACAAATATCAAACTACGTCTTTTCTGGTTTTCAGAGTTAGAATTGCCATTTGAAAAATAATACTCTTTACTGAGATTGGGCCTTCTTTCAGACATGAGCTATCCTTTACAATTATGTTTATCACTGGCTCTTTCAAAAGTGCTTATTTATTTAGTTGTACTAGTTGTTAGCGCTTTCTGCGATTCACTGAATCACTAAAGATTTCTTCTTCTTCTTCTTAAAATTACCCTTTAAATTATGTTGTTAATGTTTGTTTTGGTGCTACTATTCTTCATTCGATATAGATTCCGTGTTTTTTGTGAGGTAAATTATTCCGAAAAATGTACAGCGGATTTTTATATTTTTAAGTATACTTCTTTCAGTGATGTCTCTACGTTATGCAACCGAAATTGCTACACAGATAAAAAGAAACCTTGAATTTTCTGCGTTGTCTAATGCATATAAAGGAAATGCTGGATTTGGCAGAAAATAATGAGATCTTTCATGTAAACTTTAGCCAGATAACGCCTGCCTGTTGTATGAAAGATTACAAACATTGTTGCATGGCACATGAAAGATTGCAAACAATTTCATTGTTAACGTCTCCTTTAGCTCGAAATTAAACGAGGGGAAATTTTACGCGCTAGTTAAATTTAATTATTTTGTTCTGTGTAGTGAGCGTCGTGACATTACCCTTATTCTATCCCTTTCTCTGTTTCCTAATGCGCTGTACATTCGGCTAGAAATGGTTAACTTCATCACTGCACTATGGTCCAGATCACAAATTTGCTCCCAGCGCCTAAACTTGAAACTTTACAGCAAAGTGATGTTCTACAACATGGTTTGTATCACTAAGGCCCATTATTTTATGTTAGTTAAAATAAGGTTGTTCCCAATTTTCACGGAAATACAAAAACTAACTTTTATATTTGCAAAAATAAACGTTTACTCTCTTGGGCAAAGTTGTAGCGCAGAAAATTTCATGGAATTTTTATATAATTTTTTTTTGTAGCTTAACAATTGATCGATTTAGAGCAATTTTCTCTCATCAACTTAGGGTGTTCCATAAAAAAATGTTTTTTTGCCCAAACATTTGTATTTCAATTCCAACCGTAAAGGTTGTATTCCGACAAGTATTAAAGGGTGTCCACGATGAAATTGCCACACACAAAATTGATTCGCAAAATTCGAGTTTTCATCCGATTGCCATAAAATTTTCAGGGATTGAGAAATAACTATTAAACTTCATTTGACTATTTTACTCGTATTTTATTTACAGTCCATACGCAAATGCCCGCACCTTGGCCTTAACCCCGGCCATAAGATTCTGCACAACTTGTGAATCAACCGTTTTTGCATGTAAACCCATACTTTCTTCAGTTCCTCGACTGTCTTCACTACCTTAGGTCGTTTAAGAAGGTGCTGCTTCATAATCGCCCAGTACTTCTCGATGGGGCGGAGCTCCGGAGTGTTGGGAGGGTTGCACATTGACAAATTGACCTTATTGTCCGCATACCACTTCAGCAGAAGAAAAACTTTAATAACTATTGATTGGATGAAGCTAGCGGAAAAGTTGATAAATCAAAATACGCGATTTTAAAAGTTCTACAACTTGTCTGAACATAATTTTACAATGGAGGGTCTGAACATAATTTAACAAAAGTTAGGGCAAAAAAAAATTTTTTTTATGGTGCACCCTAAGTTGATGAGAGAAAATTGCTGTGTAAACGTCTATTTTTGCAAATAAAAAAGTTAGTTTTTGTATTTCCATGAAAATGGAGACCACCCTAATTCTAATCAACATAAAAAAATGGGCCTTCGTTTTGATTTCAAGTTTCAACACCATTTTTTTTAAGGTTCAAAATTGACCGATTTAGAGCAACTTTTCCCTCATCATCTTAGGGTGTACCATAAAAAATGTTTTTTTTGTCCTAACTTTTTTTATTTCAATTTTCATTGTAAAATTATGTTCAAACGAGTTGTAGAACTTATAAAGACGCGTATTTTGATATATTAACTTTGCTGCTAGCTTCAACCAATCAATAGTTATTGAAGTTTTTCTTCTAAAACCATCCCAGTTTCAAATATAATGTTCTCAATATACAAAAATAACGCATCTCTAGTTTTCACATATAAATTGCCCTTTCAAATGACGTCTTTAATTTTTTTTTGTGTTTGCCCCAATCATAGAAATCAACATTTGAAAAGAGCGTATTTTTTTAGAAAAACTTCAATAACCATTGGTTGGTTGAA
>JASCZW010006165.1:0-87500 GCA_034211315.2 Aedes japonicus | reverse complement strand
ACAAATTGATGCCCTGCCCATTTAATCCGGCCGATTTCGTAGATCATTGCACGATGGCGTCATCAATGCAGTTTTGACAGTTCTTGTTTACTTGGAATATTTTCGGTAAGCTGGGTTTGAAATTTTGTGCTCCAAGTTTATTACGATTGAAGGTAAATTGCCCGAAAACAGACATTGGTGCTTATTATCACATCATAGGTTGGATCTAATCGTACAGAATTCGGAAAACGCCAATGAAAAATTTCGTTTGAGCGGTCCAAATTCTATCACCTTGTAAACAAGCTCCCTGAACTGTCAAAAAAGTGAGGTTAATACATTCCGTTCAATGATCTATTTTCTGACTACAAGTTAAACTCATGTTCACGTCGGTTTATCGATGATTTGCGTCATAACTACGAAAATGTCAAAAAATTCCTCTGTTTCGGTTGCATATCGATAGGCGTTCACCTTACTCTTCAAATTCGACATTCACTTCCCACTCAACTCTTCTCCCGAATACAAACATTTCCACCATTACCACACACACAGATCCCATCGCTGCTCGAAACGCCACTCGAATGAAGGTGAAATTAAGCACCTTTCAATTAAATTCATTACCGGTTACGGGCACACACGGCACATTGGTCCGATTTGATCAAGATACCGTGCGAAGGAAAACCTTTCGTTTCTATTTGAATTTAATTCGCAAACCCCTGCAATTTTCCGTCACCCGATTCCGGTGGGCCGGAAGTCGCAGGAATTGCAATCCATGTGCCAACTATGATTTGATAACATTCCCTCGAGTCCCGGAAAGAACTAGCTCGGCTCATGTGGAGTGTATTATTTTCCTAATTAAAATTGCCTTCCTTCAGGCGCCGTGCCGTTCGACACTATTTTCCGCTATTCCAGGAAGCAGCGCCTACTGAGAAACGCCAGAGTTCGTTGCCGTTTGCTGAAGTAGAAGAGTAGGCCAGTGCGCTAAAATGTTAGGCACCTACCTGTGTGGAAAAGGGCCGTCAGCTAATCTTTGCGGTTGAGCTTACCTTGTCTAGAGGATCGTTCGTTAGTAATCCGATACGATAATGGTCCTTGCTCGCTCGTTTGCCTAACCGATTTCGACCCGATTATGCGATTTACCCAAGAAAATTTTGCGTGTAATTGATACGTTAAAATATTCCCAGCTACCTCCAACCGTCTCCCTCTTCAGTACATTTTCGATGACGTCAATTTGACGAGCAAATTACGCATGTAAACATCCTGTTGCAACGAGAAAAGGGGAAAAGGGGAAAATGCTTCGTGGTTTTTAAAATTTTCAACCTGCTTAAGAAGGAGGGAAGCATGACAATGGATAATGGCAACGAAGAGAAAGCGGAGAGCTGTCAGCTGTTGGCACCCCTTCGTTTGATAGCGAATAAATCAGTGCTACCTTGGATGGAGGCAAAATACTTTCAACCTCGGTAAGACTTTTTCCATTAAAGTATTTGCGATTACGTATGAATAATCAATGATGGAATTATGATGGCCAATGTGGCGTCATCGGGAAGGAGTAAAACAAAGACTAACTTTTCAATGCATAACACTTGTTCTTTTACTCCGGGGTTGTTGGAGATTGCACTTGGCTGCTAGCAGACCACAGACAACGCAGGTCCCTTTTGAAAGGTTAATGATTGTTCCGATCACAAAATTTGGTCCTAGGCTGCAACAACGGTGGACTGAGAACGGTAGCAGAAAACTGTCTGACCCTGATCATCGGTGAGCATCAGTTCCATGTCAACGGTAACGTCGGCGAAGGGGGCTGACACTTCGGTCACAAGATTGTAGGTTACTAATTGGCCAGCTTGCAGCGGGCACGTCACCCCATGCATGAGATCGGAACAGGCATTTTGTTGACTCTCCGGAAGGCTATACGGGACACGGAAGTTGCCAAGAAACATATCCAACGAAGCGTTGAGCCTGCTGGTTGGACGCTGCAGGATGAAGTCAATTTCACTGTTAACCGTCGATCCGATTGGAACAATACACGGCTGCTGGGGAACGGAAGCGGGGCATCCTTCTACCCGGACTTGAACTGGCAGAGGACCCGAGTTGAAAACACCTGCCAGAGCGAAAGGATGGCACATGAACCACAATGAATTTCATAGTCCTGCTTGGTACTTACAGGGGGCAGGATTCACGGCGATAACCACCGCTGGAATCAATACCAAAATAATGCTCAGCTTCAACATGTTGCTTGGTAGGAAACGACTGCCGAAAATAATCCAATCTAATCTGCTTTATGAGTACCCAAAAAAAAGAGCTTATCGAACGAACGGCGAAACCTGCCAATAAAGTTCTTCAAATTTCAAAAAATGTCCGAATCATGGTAGCCATTGCATTGACCTAGGAGTCTAATGCCTACTTTGTTGAGTCAACGTGTCCAAATTTCCGATCGAACAAGCATTGATAAGATAGCTTATCGATTTCAGATGTCGCAAAACACTAAGGAGTGAAGCGTTTCCTTGGCAGTGTCATTCCAATTGTTAACCGAGGGACAATGTTGAAGTTCGCAGTTTTCGCAGTTCTATTACCAGCAGCCGTATTCGGCCTAGCCGTACGACCATGTATGTCAACAAATGATAACACCCAAAGAGCATCTTCGTAAGCTTATCCTACCATTTCCGCCCACAGGCCCCAACAATGCTCCGCTTCCTGTTGAGGTTCGCGTCGCCGACTGCTCTGTGGAACCATGCGTGATTCCGATTGGAGGAATGGTTGACATGGATCTGGACTTCATCCCGAATCGTGCCAGCACAACGGTGACAGCTGCTCTCAACATATTCCTTGGTAACTTCCGAGTTCCGTATGATCTGCCGGAAGATCAAACAAATGCTTGCAACTTCTTCGCTGGACGTGGCTGCCCTGTGAGCCAGGGAGAGACGATCAACTACCATCTGAGTACTCCGGCTTCGGCTCCGTTTGCCGATGTGACCGTAGATTTGGAACTACAGCTATCCGGAGATGACGGCCAGCCGCTGTTCTGCTTCCGATCGTCTGCGGTAATTACCGCAGCCTAGAAATGTGATTGATAAATAAATAATTCGACCCCTGCCTTAGATAAGCGTTTTCCCATTCACCTCCCCCTATCAGTCTCGCTGTCAAAGATAATCCCAAACGGGTTATAATTCTTGAAACCTATATAGATAGTTGAATGCAGCAGGTGGGTTCAGTTTTGCAACCGTTCTCCAAGATCATGGTCAGAATATTGATTATCGCTGCAATCCTTGCAACGGCTGCGGCCGTTGAAGTCCACCGCTGTAAGTTGCCTAGTAACGGATTAGGTCGATGTCAAATATTCGAAACTTCATCGTCTGATTATTCCCAGGTGGTGACGGCTATCCACATCCGACGCAGGTCATCGTTCCGGGATGCAACGTGATGCCTTGTGAGATTGAAAACCAAACGGATCTGAGCTTCTCGATCCGCTTTGCACAGCCCGCAGCTACGAACACTTTGGCCGTGAATGTGACGGCAACGATGGGAGACTTCAACCTACCGTACGATACTCCGGAACACCTGAGGGATGGCTGCGCTAACATCGACACGAGCTGCCCGTTGGCTGCCGGCCAGGAAGTTACGCTCACCGGAACGGCCCCAGTTGAAGCTCCTCTGACCCGCGTTACCGTACGGCTACGGTTCGAGATAACCGGCGATGGCGGACAGAAGGCAGTTTGCTTTGCCGCTGACGTCAGATTGATTTAGGGGGGTGGGGTGAGAGTTTGCTAAGGCTAATAAAAAGGATGATTTTGCATTTTAAATACGTCGTTATTCATTGTTCGTGATTGCTGTTATAGTCATTTTGACCCAATGCGTGAAAACTCGTCCCAAAAGCAGAACAAATTATGAAACTATTGAAAGCTCGATTATTATCACAAATTTGCCTCACAATGGATTGTTCATCATATCTAAAATGCGAGAGCAAAATTCCGGAATGTTCAAATAATATTCATCATTGCATGTCATGTGTATATGACAGTGAGTATAACACTTTCTATATACCAGTTAGGGCAATGCACTATTTCGCAAAATTTTAGTCAAGCGTTACAGTTGTATAATGTTCATAAATTCAGTCTCTAAAACAAGTAATTCAAATGAGTCGAAATGACATTTTACAGCACTGTTCCTCCTGATCATAATCATAAAGCTTACCGTCGTGTTGGGAACTGTGCATTTCTGATACGAGTATCATATCAACAATGATGGTGCTATAAACGTCACGCATGTAACACGTGAAACCAAGGGCCTGGTTGGCAACAACTCAGCTGCTTAAAAAGACCAGTGTTGTAAAAGTAAACCACAGTTCACTTTGACTCGAAAACTTTTCTCCTGATGACCTTCGTAAAAAATCGCAAAGTTTTGCCACTCTGGCAAAAAAATTAAAAAAGCCCCATCTGTTGCATTCTGTCAAACACTATGCGATTGAAGCAACGGGCATCGGAAGTAACGGAAGAAACCATAGTAGGCGCTAGCGTACTTGAATCGTGCAAAAATCGCCGCCAGATGGTGCTGATGCCAATAACCATCAAGTTTGCCATGCGTGAGTATTCCACCGCGAACCAATCCCGTCCCTCCTCTTGACCATTATCTTCTGCTAATAATTAACAAACAACGTTACGACATCTCACCGTGATAATTGCTATCTAATCGCGCGGACCAGTTGCTTTTCTCAGTACAGTTGTCAAACGTCAGGGCACTGGTAATTTATGGCCATGCCCCCCCGTATCGAAAGTATCGAGAGTCACAAGCCGCAAATAAAGTTTCCGATAATCTCAGCTGTTATTGACTGACGAGCGGGTGAACCTTGACTTCAGCAAGATTCCGAACTTATCTTATCCCCCACCCAAAATGCACATCGGATTGCATTCGGTATAAAAACGCTCGCAGCTCCTAAACCTCGAACTTCTAAACTCTACAATAATCGAGGAAAGATGCTTAAATTCGTACTGCTCGTTGCTGCCTTTGTGCCGGCCATCTTGGCCCAGACTCCGGTTCGTCAATGTCCCAATGGACCTGCCCTGCCAGCGACGGTGGACGTTAACGGATGCACCTCACTGCCTTGTCCGATTGTGAACGGAGAACCACTGGTGGCTCATGCTCTTGGAATTACGAGCCCAGTTGCTACCGGTGGACTGGAAGCCTTCATTGTGATCCGCCTGGCTGGTCTGCAGATTCCATTCCCAATGCCCGATGGTCTGGAGGATGCTTGCGCTATGGGAACCGCTCCTGGAACCTGCCCTGTCTCGGCCGGACAAGTCTTCGATTACCATCTAGATTTCGAAGGACAGGTTCTGGCGCTGACCGGAGTTACCGTCCTGGTTGAGGTTGGACTACGAGCTGACGATGGCTCCTTGGTCACCTGTGTGCAGTTCGATGCCGCTATCACCGGTTAAGATTTAGTTGGATGAATTCAATGAATAAAGATGTTGACTTTTTAGGATCTGTAAAAGTTGAGTTTTGTTTTTTGGAATTACTGGGCGTAAGAATTACTATCACAATTTTCCCATCTCTGTACTTGAAGACAAATAACTTTAATTCTACTTTCTATTGGGGCTTATTAAGTGAGTTCAAATATTTCTAGAACGTGCTTCTGCTGGACTTCTGGAGAAAATTCAGCGGGCATTAAAACAGGCCAGGAAAGTTAAACGACATTTAACTCATACAACATGTAAAACCAAAGACTTTTAGTAAATAAGTCATAAAGCATGGAACGGTCAGAACTTGGTCGACTCATATATGACGTAGTTTTTTCAATCGTGCATTTAAAAAACTTGAACACCCCTCATTTTGTAGGTGTATGCGCAGGCAATGTTGACTCTGTTTTTGCCATTTTCTATTCAGTTGTCAAAATGGCGTCCGAAGCAAGAAGAGTAGCGTATCAACATTTTGCAAGTGCTCGGAGAACGTCTGACGACTTCAAAGAAGCCAGAATCAGGAGGAAACTGAAACCAGGAAGCCACAGCGACCGGAAGAATAGTGGCCAGCATTTTCATACGCAAAACCCAACCTTTCCATCAGAGATATCGGAAACAAATTGGGAAAGTCCCACAAACCAGTGCATAGCGACTTGGCTGTTAACAAATGGCTGAAGGTGTGTCCGTTTCCAAAACGCAAAACGACGTAGATCCAGCAACCGTATGCTGCTTTCGATGCATCGCAGAAACAGTGTAGACTCTACTGACCATTCTGCATCACTCTGCGGGGCATGGAAAGTGTTTGTAACTGGCTGAACTCCAACCGGTATCTTGTCCACCAGGTGGTGTGTTCATCGGAAAACTGGTTGCCCCATGCCAATTGTTCTGCCCAAAGTGTTTGGACGAACATTTTCGCCTTAACTACTATAGGTCTAAGAAGTCTGACAATAACGGCGGTGTTGTTGGTTGCCCATTTCTTGAGTACGAATCTGGCCTTTAGTAGCATTTCCATCAACTGCTGACAAGTTTCGGCAAGTGTGACCTGGTCGTCGTGGCCGATGAATAAGTCGACCACGTACGTTCCTTTCTTGATCACGGGGACCGCTATCGGGAATCGTTCTCCTTCGTCAGTGGCCAACTGATGAAGCACACGAGTAGTGTGGAAAGAGGAGCTAGCAAGACCGTAGGTAACGGTTTTTAATGGATAAATTCATTCGGATGGATCTTTCCGGAACAATATCTGCATATATTGTATTCACCCAGATCTGTCGAATCATCTTCTCGGCGTCAGCGAACTCCTTCTCCATAGATTGAAGCCGACGGAGTGCGTAGGAATCGCCCAACATCGGCAGCATTTCTTCTCGCAGCAGAAGACGAACAATGTACCGTCCATCCGAATCTCGTTCAAGTTTGTTGAAGTGTTGGATTCCCCAAAAACGTTCGAGTTATTGGAAAGGGAAAGAGTACAAACGCTTGCGGTCATTGGATAGGGAAGAGTAGTAACACAAAGCAGGTGACCAGCGAGATTTCGTCCACTGAATACGCCCTCGGTTTCTGAACGAGTAGCTTAGGCGCCATCTCCTAAGAGGACCACTCGCCAAGGTTAGTTTGCCCGGTAGAAACCCAACCTCAGGGTGGTCAGATCCTCCCGAAAAAATCTTCCTCCTTTGTTTTCGTCTCTCTCTCTCTCTCTCTCTCTCTCTCTCTCTCTATATATATAATATATATATATATATATATAATATATATATATATATATATAAATATATATATATATATATATATATATATATATATATATATATATATATATATATATATATATATATATATATATATATATATATATATATATATATATATATATATATATATATATATATATCTATCTATCTATCTATCTATCTATCTATCTATCTATCTATCTATCTATCTATCTATCTATCTATCTATCTATCTATCTATCTATCTATCTATCTATCTATCTATCTATATCTATCTATCTATCTATCTATCTATATCTATCTATCTATCTATCTATCTATCTATCTATCTATCTATCTATCTATCTATCTATCTATCTATCTATCTATCTATCTATCTATCTATCTATCTATCTATCTATCTATCTATCTATCTATCTATCTATCTATCTATCTATCTATCTATCTATCTATCTATCTATCTATCTATCTATCTATCTATCTATCTATCTATCTATCTATCTATCTATCTATCTATCTATCTATCTATCTATCTATCTATCTATCTATCTATCTATCTATCTATCTATCTATCTATCTATCTATCTATCTATCTATCTATCTATCTATCTATCTATCTATCTATCTATCTATCTATCTATCTATCTATCTATCTATCTATCTATCTATCTATCTATCTATCTATCTATCTATCTATCTATCTATCTATCTATCTATCTATCTATCTATCTATCTATCTATCTATCTATCTATCTATCTATCTATCTATCTATCTATCTATCTATCTATCTATCTATCTATCTATCTATCTATCTATCTATCTATCTATCTATCTATCTATCTATCTATCTATCTATCTATCTATCTATCTATCTATCTATCTATCTATCTATCTATCTATCTATCTATCTATCTATCTATCTATCTATCTATCTATCTATCTATCTATCTATCTATCTATCTATCTATCTATCTATCTATCTATCTATCTATCTATCTATCTATCTATCTATCTATCTATCTATCTATCTATCTATCTATCTATCTATCTATCTATCTATCTATCTATCTATCTATCTATCTATCTATCTATCTATCTATCTATCTATCTATCTATCTATCTATCTATCTATCTATCTATCTATCTATCTATCTATCTATCTATCTATCTATCTATCTATCTATCTATCTATCTATCTATCTATCTATCTATCTATCTATCTATCTATCTATCTATCTATCTATCTATCTATCTATCTATCTATCTATCTATCTATCTATCTATCTATCTATCTATCTATCTATCTATCTATCTATCTATCTATCTATCTATCTATCTATCTATCTATCATCTATCTATCTATCTATCATCTATCTATCTATCTATCTATCTATCTATCTATCTATCTATCTATCTATCTATCTATCTATCTATCTATCTATCTATCTATCTATCTATCTATCTATCTATCTATCTATCTATCTATCTATCTATCTATCTATCTATCTATCTATCTATCTATCTATCTATCTATCTATCTATCTATCTATCTATCTATCTATCTATCTATCTATCTATCTATCTATCTATCTATCTATCTATCTATCTATCTATCTATCTATCTATCTATCTATCTATCTATCTATCTATCTATCTATCTATCTATCTATCTATCTATCTATCTATCTATCTATCTATCTATCTATCTATCTATCTATCTATCTATCTATCTATCTATCTATCTATCTATCTATCTATCTATCTATCTATCTATCTATCTATCTATCTATCTATCTATCTATCTATCTATCTATCTATCTATCTATCTATCTATCTATCTATCTATCTATCTATCTATCTATCTATCTATCTATCTATCTATCTATCTATCTATCTATCTATCTATCTATCTATCTATCTATCTATCTATCTATCTATCTATCTATCTATCTATCTATCTATCTATCATATCTATCTATCTATCTATCTATCTATCTATCTATCTATCTATCTATCTATCTATCTATCTATCTATCTATCTATCTATCTATCTATCTATCTATCTATCTATCTATCTATCTATCTATCTATCTATCTATCTATCTATCTATCTATCTATCTATCTATCTATCTATCTATCTATCTATCTATCTATCTATCTATCTATCTATCTATCTATCTATCTATGGGATTTAGTTTTTTAGTGTTGCTCGCCTCGGATGCTGATAATTACCTCAGGTGGCTCACGGTGATAGCCTGTTATATAGAACCATTAGGATGGATAAGCTTTCTGGGAGAAACCAATGAAATCATGCAAATAGATTTAATTCTAATTTCTCTGAGGAATTGTTCCAAAGATTTGGATATTCCCAGGAATCATTTTCTTATACTATACTATTCTATTGTATATTATACGGCTTTTGGATAATCCTATGCACTTCTAGGCAATTTCATGAATTGGTCAGAACTTTTCTTAGATTTAAGAAACTGAAAGAACTCTATGAAAATTATTTTCTGAATTACTATGAAGTTCGGAACATAATATATAATATATAATAATGAGTGTAAATATAATTAATTTGACGGAAGTTGATCAAGCTTCTCAGTAGCTGAATAAACTTACTGGAAGTTTCAAGATAATCATGAAGTTTGATCGCTCTCTTTTGAGAAGAGAAGTGGTGGAACTTCAGAGAAGTTCATTGAATTTCCAAAATAATTCTCAATGGTTCTGGAAACTTGGTTGAACTCCCAAAAAGTTTGCTGATCATCCATGGAATCACAACAACTTTCTGGAAATTACCGAAACTTTGAGAAGTAGATTTAGCTTCCAAAAGTTTTAATATTTTCAAAATTTTTTAAAATTTACGAAAAATTAAAAAAAATCTGGGAAGTTGGTCGCTTTGCAAAACTTTTAATAAGTTGGTGGAATTTCTGTGAAATAAATAGATTTTCGAGATGTTGCTAAATCTTGCAAGTACTTTTAAAAATCTCTTGGATAATGATACGGTGGAAATTCCGTGAAATTGATTAAACATCATAAAAATAGTTGATTTTTTTATTCTCGAATTCTTAATTATCGAGTAGTAAAAAGTTTAAGTGCTTTTCAAACTTTATTACACAGAGCTTTTGAGATGTTTCCTGAACTATTGGAAAGTTTCCCGAGCTTCTGAGAATATCCTTGAACTTCTAGGAAGCTCCTTAATCATATGAAAAAATCCTTGGAATGTTTCCTAAACTTTTGAGAATTAAGAAAACCATTCTTAGAAGTTTCCTGAATTTTTGCGACGTTACAAAAATACTGGAAAGTTCCGCAATCTTTGGGGAAGTGCTCTTAAATTCTTGGAAGATCCCAGGACTTCTGATCAAGACATTTCCAGAATTTCTGGGAGGTGCCCTGAGCATCTGGGAAGTTTTTTGTGTTTTTGTAAAGTTCCCTGAACTTTGGAAAAGTTCTCTGAATTTTAAGGACGTACTCTGAATTTTATGGATGTTCGCTTCTGGAACGTTTTCTGATCTTTGGGGAAATTTCCTGATTTTGGTGGAAGTTTCTTGAAGTTTTGGAAAGTTTTCTGAATTTCTGAAACGTTCTCCGAACCACTGAATTCTCTATGTTCTCGAATCTCTGGGAAAGGGCCCAGAACTTTTGAGAAGTTTCCTGAATTTTAGGGAAGTTGCCTGAAACTGGGGGAAGTTCCCTGAATATCTCGGTGAGTTCTATGAACTTCTGAGAAATACCCAAACCAATATGATTAGATCTGAACTTCTGGGAAGCCCCCCTAAATTTGTGGATAGTGACCTGAGTTTCTAGGACAATCCTTCGACTTTTGGGATGTTCACTGAACTCATGTGAAGTTCTCTGAACTTATGGAAAATTCTGTGAATTTCGGAGAAAAATCCCTGAATTTCAGGGAAGTTGCCTGAACTTCTGGGTAGAACCCTTATCTTCTGAGAAGTTTCTTGATCTTTTGAAGAGATACCTGATTTTCTGGGATGTTCCCTAAACATCAGGGAGAATAGCAAAACTTTTGGTAAGGTTCCTAAATTTATAAGAAGTATCCTGAACTTCTAATAAGTTCCCTGAGTTTCTGGAAAATTTACTGAATTAATGCGATTTTGTTTAAAACTTTTGGGAAACATTTTCGATTATCAGTTTCTTCACCTCTTCCGGTGTTTGAAGACGCAAATACTGTAGGCCGTAAGTTTTCAGGATAGCTTTGCAAAAATATCCTCAGGGTCAGCAGGCTGGTTGACTCCTCAATCCTCACATTTTCGTCGAGAAAACTAGCCATCCGTAAGGCTGCAGTGCACTTTTGTAACGGGCTCTGGCCGACAGTTGCATCACAACTACGCTGGAAAAAGTCATCAGATGATTCAAGTTATCGCAGAAAGTGCTTCTCCTCGGAGTTGGCATGTCGCTAAAATACGTAACCCCCTCCGCTTCGACTCCTGTTTTTTCCGCTACCAAATAATAAATCAGCATTTAAATGCAATGCATGCATTCTCACACTCACCTTCAACCAAATGAATGAGCAAGTATACCTCGTCATCTGCTAACTACGCACTACTGGAAGTTAATAATATTTGGTCAAGCCAATCCATGGCAAAAAGTTTCCGACCATGCTTCTTATTGTCCATGAGTCAGATAAATGAAAAATGCATATTGCCATTAGAAAAGATTTACTATTCACTCCATATGTTAGAATTTCCAACCAGTGTTGGTGACTGCCGAAAAAATCAGTGAAAATTATTTATTCTTATCCGTGATTGAAACAACCGTATCGATGATTGTATTGGTAAAGGCATCATACGCAGGAACTCAGAGAGTGAACAAGATTATACGTTTTGTAGTTTACTTCATTCCACCACGCAAGTCGAATGGACAACAGCTCTGCCTACTTGTGATTCACTCTTCGTTGATTGAGTGACTATGGAAATACGACCCAGTAGGATCGCCAGATGATAATGTTCGGAGACGAGAGATGATAGCATTCATTTGAACAGAATCTTGCATTGTCTTTTGGTTCGAATGACAGTGTTGGAAGTTTTGTTAAGTATGTACCGTCTGGGAAAAATCGGCCTAATCGATTGATTTTTTAAATTTTCCTGTCACAGGTATCCGATAAAACGTCGGTATCGTGTTCGAAAGAAATTTCTTTTTCTATCCCAAACCCATGTGAATTCTGTTAACTAAAACGGAAAAGTAAAGAATGGAGAAGAAATTTCTGCAGCAGTATCCACCTGAAAGGAACGAAAAATAAAATTGAAACTTGTAAGGTTCCCACGCAAACTAATGAGAGCTGCCACATTTAATTTCGGAAAAATGTTCCGCTCGATTATTCCGTAAGTGAAGGTGACATTTCGTTCCATGCAGATAAATTGTCAAAATTCCGCTTGGTAATATTGAACAAAATTCCGTAACCTCTATACTTTTTAGGTCGATACTGGGCGTAAGTTGTGACCATTTTTCAGGACTATTGACACAATATGTTATGAACACCTTATGAATTTTATATCACATAACATGTGAGACAAACCGTTATCGAGATTTCAGTTGAAAGGGGTATAGGGGTTAATTATAGAAGTCCAGTCGAGCAACTCGACTCGACACTTGTCACTGTCAAGTCGAGTAAAATTGCACATAACAGAAACCGACTGAAACTGATCGAGGCGATAACACATGTCAACTGTTAACTATAATGTTGAAACTTTTCCAAATGTCTTTGAAATATTACATCATGTAGTAATTCGGCACTTTCATCAATTTAGCTGTCATTTTTGAGAGCTGAAGAACAGGTATTGACATTTTTCACTCTTGTTTTGTGAATTTCTCTAATGTTTTTGTTAATCAGAAAAACTCATTGGGGCGCTGTGCCAATGTTGCGATTTGAAATACCTTGCGTGGAAGTTATTAATTAATATGTGGACAAGTGACAATATACATATTTCAAAAATGATACAGAAGATGGGTTATTATCTAGTCATCACCAATTTATACGTGATGATACTGATGCTATTGACAGTACTACACAATTCTTTAAACATTTAACATTAAAGGTTGCTGTATAGATATGCGTTCATCTGTCTTACTTTAACGATTTTATCTCGAAGTTCTCTGACCTTCTGGTAAAGCATTCAATCTTTTTCCTAACCTTCTGGTATCCTGAGTAGGGACTTTTTCAGAATCGAGGATTTTTTTTAAATTTTTGGAGGATTCTTTGA
Organism: Aedes japonicus; assembly: GCA_034211315.2. Lineage (NCBI taxonomy): Eukaryota > Metazoa > Arthropoda > Insecta > Diptera > Culicidae > Aedes > Aedes japonicus. The sequence continues at coordinate 74,130 of JASCZW010006165.1, read as the reverse complement.
ACTTTGGAAGAATTCTTAAAACTTTTCTGATATTGATGATTTGCTAAGCTTCTTGTTTTTTTTATACTTCTCTGCTAAACTTCAGCAAAGTTTTCTTGACGATCAAATCTCTCAAACGAGGTGAGATGGAAACCAAGGAATTGTGATTCCTACATGAGGGTGTGTCCTAGCTCAAAGAACAATGGGAACGGTTGGGGAGATGGTATTCACCATGTTTTTATATGGTGCCATGAGCAATGAATGTCATTATGGTCATATGGATGATTTTAGTATTGACTGCTTCTTCTGTTTGCCAGTGATTTTCCCTTGAATTTCAGGGAACCTCTTTTCTGATCTTCGACAAAGCTCTTTGCTGTCAAAATTCTGGGATGTTTTCTCCTGAACTTTAATCAAGTTTCCTCATAAACGTCTAGACAGTCACTCCTGATTTTCTTGTAAATATACATCTAACAACCCAACCTCACCTTCCAGGAACAGTTCATAATTTTTTTGCTGAACTTAGTTACTGTCTAAACTTCTGACGAGTCCCATCCTTAACTGCAATGAAAACCTCTCCAAAACTCTGGGAAAGTTTGTTCCTAAATTTCTGAGAAGTCCTCTTGGGAACTTTATGATAATTGTCTTCTGAACTTCGGATAAGTTTGCTCCTGAAGCTCTGAGAAATTCCAACTTTAGCTACTAGTAAGTATCTCCTATACTTCTGAAAATATTCATCCTGTTTTTCTTAGAAGTAAATACCCAAACTTTTGGTATTTCTGAGCTTCGAGACTTTGAGCTTCGAGCCTCATTGTGAACTTCTGAAATGTTCGATTCTGAACTTCAAGAAAGCTCTCTAGCACTTATGATTGATTACGAGCTTATTCTATTTGAACATCCGATAAGTCTCATCCTGAACTCCGAGGAAAATTTTATCAAAACTTTGGGAAAGCCTGCTGTAGAATTTCTAGGAGAATTCCCTTAAATTTGTTGAAAGTTTCTTCCTGAATTTCTAAGAAGTACTTTTTTTGATCTTTTGGGAAGTTTTCTTCAGACCTTATGTGAAGTTTGTTCCTGAAATCCTGAGAAAATCTTGCTCAAACTACTAGGAAGTACCCACTATTCTTCTCGAAAGTTTCTTTCTTTTCTTTGAAGAGGTTTCTTCATGAACTTTGAGAAATCCTCATTCTTAAATTCTGAAATTCGAAATGTTCTCTTTTGAACTTTGGGAAAGCTCTCTAGCATTTCTGGAAAGTTACATTGGGAAGTTTATTTTGGAACTTCTGATGGGCCTTTCCCTGAACTTCAGAGAAGTTCTCTCTGGAATTTTCAGGACGTTTTGAGCTTTGTGGAAGTTTATTTCTGAATTTGTGAGAAATATTAGATAACGCCCTTCCTGGTTCGTTTCTTCCTGAACTTCGGAAACTTTTTTCCTGAGGTCTGAGAAAACCTCAAAACTTCGGGAATGTACCAAACTTCCAAGAAGTCGTCTCCCTAAACTTCTTAATGAAGCTCTGAGAAGTCCTCTCCTGATTTTCTGGGAAGTTCTGTCCTTAACTTCTGGGAAATATGATCTTGAACTTCGAAGATGTTTGGTCCTGAATTTTTCGGTATATTCCCTCTTGAACTACTAAGAGCTTTTCTTTCTATGCTTCAAGAAATCTAGGACTAATTTCATAAAACACTTAACTCGTGGATCGATTTGCTAATCCCATGCGCAAATGTACTGAAATAAGGCGTTTAGAAGTACCTTAGGAAAAACTCAAGGTTCTGAGCTTAATATAAAAAACTCATCACATTTACTACTGTTCTGAGTTTCTGGGTTTGTGAACTAATGTTAGGATCACAAACGAGAAAATGAAATTTACTTTTTGTTATTCCGACTCAAGGTTCATTGGTGGAGCTCAATTCAGCTCTTGGCTCCTACCACTCTCTGTTAAGCATTAGTTTTACTGGCTCCATGCCACAAAGCCTCTTACGATATCCACTTTTCATTTAATTAGTTCAATGAGCTATTCAAACTGACGGTAATTTGTTTTGTTTGTTAGACATTTTTTGCTAGAAGGAAATTGATTTTCTGTTAATTCACCTGCAAAAAAGCTGGTTTAGTGTATTTCTTATCTTACTAAACGAATAACCACGAATCGATAAAAATCGCAGATCAAAACAAACTCTTAAACGACAAAATGTGACAGATCACTCACTAGTTTCTGAGCGATCGAGTTGAATCCTCGACAAAATTTCGTTGATCTCGACATCTGTAATAGCAAAATCGCTCTGTCGACATATTGATTTCTATAATTCAAGCAAAACAATGCATTAGATCCTAAGTTACATTGAGAGACTCTCTTTGTCGACTTTCTCTTTGCATTCCTACGGCTATGTAAAAACATGTTTAACTATTTTCAATATACAGTACGCAGTATAAAGTGTGATAAGGGATCCAATACGTTGAAAACATCAGCAAATCGTTTAATAGACAAGCTATTAACCAAAGAGAAAGTCGACGAAGAAAATCTCTCAATGTTACTTAGGACCTAATGCATTGTTTTGCTTGAATTGGCCCAATAATATCCATATCGTCGATTATCGTTCGTTGAACAAACATTAGCTTATTTTCTATTTCAACAAGAATGCATAAATTTTTGTTTTCTGACATTTGAAAAAAATTTTGTACCGGACAGGGAAGCCACTGCATCCGTACCATTACAAATTAAGTAACCTGTGCCATTATCGGTATCTCCCAAAAACAGAAAATACAAGCCTAAAGAAACACATGTCACCTTTTATTAACATTTGGCGTTTAGTTGCTACATATTTCCTGTTTTTTCCCACTGTATTTACTGGCTACACTGTGCTTTTCGGCTTCCGATCCGTTTTTGCTCTGAACGCGGTACCACACAATTACCAAGTGATTCGATCGGAAGCTTCGAGCACTAGCACACGATCGAATCAGGAAACGAGAATGAATCATCAACAGAAGCCAACGAACGAATCAATAAATTGTACAAGCAAGCAGTGATGAACACGCATACAATTGGCAGGCGACGATATTCATGCTATGTTCATTCAACGCGTACCCTGGCCCATTCGTTTTCGGTTTGAGAGGTGAAGCAGAACTTCTCATTGTGTGCGTCTATTGAATCAAAGAAGAGCGTGCAACGAATGATATATGATACAATTGGAACCATCCTTGTTTCCAACAGTTGTGAAATAATACAATCAATAGAAATTTACTCAAAATTTTGTACAGAAAAAAATGATTTTTTCTATAAATTAAATTTATTAATTAATTATTTTAAATTTATTAAGATATATAACAACCCGCGTTTTATATTACGATGTCTCAATTTACATTAGATTCTATTAGGGAAACAACAATTCCTATTTTCATTTTATCGTTGTTAACAATTCATGTATTGTACATTCTACAAGACATTTAATTGTAAACATGAGATCTACCACAAAAGTTCAATTCAGTGAACGAAGTGGTGCTACCATAGACTAACTCTAAGACCAGTAGGTCCCATACAAAAACGATTTTTTTCTTGGCTCACTCAGTACTAGAACATCGTCCCAAGCTCGGTCCCAAGCTCGATAATGCACCCCTTATAATGAACTCACATGAACACACTCTCAAATACTCTGTCAAAATAACACAGCAAATCAAAACAAAGGCGCAAATATGTATAACAAGGTGCTGGCTTCAAGGTGTAATTCGGACCAAGGGGTTCTACAACAGTGAACCAATTTCAAATCGCTAGTTACATATTGATTGTTGGTGCTACGCCCTAAAAAAACCTATGAGATGTTTTTTTCGTGTGTTGACGGTTTTAACATCAAATAATATGCGGAGAACGCAAAGTTGGTCTATTTTGGCTGGTTCTATTCAAGTTTTGCTGATGCAAAGCAAGTATACAACTGTTCCAAGAATAGATCACTGCTGAAGATGCCCTTACACTGTCACCATCATCATCGCTAATGTTTGAAGAAAATTCATTAACTAGCAACATTAGCATGACCAGTTACTAGTAACTCAGTCAGGCGACCGTACGCATCACACCTCGTCTGTAAAGCCCTGTGGGATTACCGAGTAGTTCGAGGGGTCTCTTGAGACTTGCTCTCCGGGATGAACGAACAGTAATAGAAGACTCGTAATCTCAGTGGGTGGAGTTATTACTCTGCTGTATTCATGTCAACTAACTTGATTTAATGAACATGTGTTTTGCTACACACAAACTAATCAAGTACAAAAAAAAACAAGTCATTCGGTTGGAATACAACTGAGTAATACACAGATAAAAAGAAACATTGAATCTTCTGCGTTTCTAATGCACATCAAGGGAATGCTAGATTTGGCAGAAAATAATGGTATATTTTATGTAAATTTAAGTCAGATAGCGCCTGAATCAAGCCAGTTGTATGAAAGATTGCAAACATTGTTGTATGGCACATCAAGGACTACAACCCATTGCGTTGTTTACGCCTCCTTTGACTTGGAATTAAACGAGCAGAAATTTTACGCGCCTGTTAAAATTAATTATTTTTCTCTGTGTAGCGATGAATGACGGAAATTGCCGCTGCTGAAGAAGGGCTCCAGTCTATTATCTAAAACTTTATTCAACCAACCAAAGGAAACCATGAATCACAGCAGTTGTTTGTTGAAAAACAGTTCATCAACTGCGTCTTAATGGATAGGAATTTGTCAAAATTCTGACACCTATTCCCAAAGTTCTATACGGGAACCCTTTCTTGGTACGTGACGCCGGTCATCAATGCCTTGGTATGACTCAAGCAGCTCGAGACGTTCCAGTAAGCTAAAGGGTTGTTGTTGATCGTAGGACGATAACGAGAAATGCACTTCTTATCAAGATCTACACTGTTTTTGGCAGACGTTTTTGTCGCATCTGATAAGACCAGTCAAGAGGATTTATGTTTAAGGGTGTGTTAAATAGTTATATAGAATACCTTAGCTGAATGACGTCGTAAGTAAAGCGTTTATGGTAATGACGTGTTACATATAGTTCTACTATCATGAATAACTGTTGTTGACCAGGTTCAACCCCCAGTAGCATATATAAAGGCGATCACGAAACTTTGACGAGCAGTACAATCTGATTCAAGCAGTTCAAGATGTTCAAGACTCTCCTCATTGCAGCTTTGGTGCCAGCCATGTCCATGGCTGCCGTATTCTTCAGTCCATGTAAGTAAACTTGTTGTCATAGACATGGTGACAGGTAATATTCACTTGGCATATTGAATTCGTCTGCAGGTCCTAGCGGAGCTCCTACGCCAACCAGTTTAGCCGTCAATAACTGTGCTGGAAACGAATGCACCCTGGTTGCCGGACAGCCACTTGTTGCCGTGGCCAGTGAAATTGTAAGTCCAATAGGAAGCAGTACAGCCACCGCTAAAGTAGCAGCCCGCCTTGGTGGTATTGGCTTTGCTTATCCCGTCCCAATTGTGAACACAGGCGGAATTGTCGGTGGCGGCCCCGTCGTGGCCGGAGTTCCATTCAGCTATATTTTGAATGTCAATTCTCTCGACGTTTCGATTCGAGGAATCCGAGTTCAGGTCGAGGTCGATTTGATCGGCGATAGAGGCGTTATACTGGCCTGCGTTCGGTTCAATGCTAAGATCCGTTGAATTGAATTCCCAGTAAACACGCGATCACATCATTTATTTAAATTCATCTACGTTCACAATTATCGCCTTCACTTTTTGCTCATATTCGCTACCATATGCGATCTTTTAGTGAGTGGGTTGATATCAATACAAATGAGTCTCAATTATTTAAAGAAAAGTCAGTTAAACTTACCACACACCTCATGTAAGTTAAAACCGTTAACCAATACGAAGTGATGGTTTCAAATAAAAGATTTAAAATTGTTCAAAAGTTGAGTTTTATTTCCAACATTTTCCAAGTAATTACAAGTTATACTACATTACTAGTTTCAGGAAGGCGTATGCCATAAGCAAAAATTCTCTTTTCTGTAATTCTGCCTTTCTTCAAACTTATACGTTTTCGTATTTTAAATCATACCAGATGACAATTTAAGAGGGCTTTCTGTATCAGGTTCACTTCATCTGTAAATTTTTGTTTGTTTTTGTTGTGTTTCGAAGCGCGCAAGCAGCAAGTTCTTGCAATTCACTATTTCATTAAAATGTCTCAGCCCTTGCTAGATAACGCAACAGTCTAGTTTTTTCTGCTCATTGAAAGAAAAAGCGTTCAACGAATTTTATGAGGCCTCGAAAAAGTCCACAAGAGGGCCTTCTTCGAGAATTTCTTGTGGGACATGTACTTCACGTCACTACTCACTTCCTTCCTGGGGTACGTGTAATAGCGGGTTCCCTGATGAGGGCAGGATACACGAAGTCTGGAAGTGCAACCAGTGCGTTAGCACAGGCACCCGGATGGTTAAAACACACCGGCAAACAATTCCAACGGGAATGTCATCAGAGGAAGTAACCCGATCAGCGAACGCACCTGTTTCAACTTGAAACTGCTGGAGGAGCTAGCACAATGACGATTGCTACCACCAACTTCGAATTGATGCCACAGTCTTCTGCTGCTGGGAGTAAACAAATGTGCATAACTATGTCAACTAATTCGTCGAGTTATCTGAACTGTTTGCGACTTCCTTGCAGATTTGAAACTTTACTAAATTTCTCGAGACTTCATTGACGTTCTTTTCAACGGACATCCCTGATATCCTTGGAACTTCACTAAAGCTATTGGGACTTGCATGTAATTCTCGGCACTTTCTTGACGATCTATTGACTTTACAGAAGATCCAAGTTTTCAGAACTTCTCTGTCGACTTTTCTGAAGTTTCGCGGACTGCTCCAAAGTTTCGATGACATCAGTGAAATATCAAAGACTTCTGTGAAGTTCTCGGAAATTTTCGAAACTTTTTGAATTCTCGGAACTTTGCTTAAGTTCTTGGAACTTTGCTTAAGTTCTTGGAACTTTGCTTAAGTTCTTGGAACTTTTCTCAAGATCTTGAAACTTCCCTGAAGTTAAAGTCTAAAGTTTCTAGAACTTCTTTGAATTTCCCGGAACTGCTCTGAATTTCTAGAGAGTTATCTGAAATTCTAGGAAGCTCTCTGTTACTTTAGAGAGTTATGTGAAACTGTTAGGACTTGCTTGAGGCTTGGAACTTTACGCAAGTTCACGAGATTTAACTGAAGTTCTCTGGAATTCACTACAGTTTCTTGGGATTCGTGGAGGTTCATCGGGTTTCACTTAAATTCTCGAATCTTACCTAAAGTTCTTTTAACTTAACAGTAATTCAAGGGACATCCCTGATGTTCTTGGAACTTCACTAAAGATATTGGGACTTTCCTGACATTCTATGGCCTTTTCAGACGTTTTCTAGGCTAACCCTAAATTCTCAGGATTTTTTTTGAGATTTCGGGATATAGTTGAAGTTCTCCAAATTTCACTGAAAATCTAGAGACTTCAATGAAGTTCTAAGAAGTGTTTGAGACTTTTGTCAGTTTCAAGACTTCATTGAATTTATTTAAACTTCACTATAATTCAATTGACATCCCTGATGTCCTTGGGAGTTCACTATAAAAATTGAGACTTGCATGTAATTATCGGCAATTTCATGAGATTTATTGATTTTACAAAAGTTTCATGGAGGTTTCTTGAATTCCGACGACTTTTTTGAAGATCTGTGAACTTCTGTGACGTTCAGTGAACTCCTCTGAACTTTTGTGAGCTTTTTTCCGTGCACTTCTCTAAAGTTGCAATGATTTCTCTGTAATTCCGTGAACTTTTCTAAAGTTTTACAGAATTCTCTTAAGTTCCGACAACTTGTCTGATGATCTCCTGATGACTCCTCTGAAGTTTCGTGAGCCCCGTAAACATCTCTGAAGTTGCAATGATTTCTATGTTATTCGGTGATCTTTTATGAAGTTTGCGGACTTCTTTAAAGTTTTGAGGATTTTTTTGGATTATCGAAGGTTTCATTAGACTTTTTTTAGCTTGTGTTGACGTAAGAACTTAGTACACACAAGAGACGCGACGCGAGACAGGACACAACACTTATTGTTCTGACAAAACGTAAAAAGGGGGTTTAAATTTACCATTTTTGTTGACCGGTTTCGGGATAGATGTTGCACATCTACAGGACGATATCCACCCCATTTTTACGTTTTGTAAGAACAATAAGTGTTGTGTCCTGTCATGCGTCACGTCTCTCATGTATCGAAGGTTTCTCTGAAGTTCTCGGAAGTTTTCAAAACTTTTTGTGCTCTCGGAACTTTTCTGAAGTTCTTGGAACTTCTCTGAGGTTATCGGAACATCCTAAAGTTTTCAGAACTTCTCTGAGATTCACGGAATTTCTCTGAATTTTTAGAGTTTTCTGAAGTTTTAGGAAGCTCTCTGAAACTTTAGAGAATTATCTGAATCTGTTGGGACTTCCTTGATGCTTGGAACTTTACGTAAGTTCTCGAGATTTCACTGAAATTTTCTGAAATTCGCTACAGTTTCCTGGGAATCGCAGAAATTCATCAAGGTTCACTTAATTTCTCGGGACTTTCTTAAAGTTCTTCAAGCTTCACAGTTATTCAAGGGACATCCCTGATGGTCTTGGAACTTCACTGAAGATATTAGAACTTTAATATAATTCTCGGCATTTCACTAACACTCTATGGCCTTTTCAGAAGTTTTCTGGGTTAACCTTAAACTCTCAGGACCTTTTTTTAAGATCTCGGAATTCAGTTGAAGTTCTCAGAACATCTCATAAAATCTAGGGACTACATACAATGAAGTTCTCTGGAATACTTAACTCTTTTCTCAGTTCTCAGAAGTTCACTGAAGTGCTTGGAACTTCACTGTAGTTCGACGGACATCCCAAGTTTTTTTGGAACTTCACAGAAGATATTGGAACTTGCATGTCATTTTTGGCACTTTTCTGACATTCTATTGACTTTACAGAAATTTCAAGGTGGTCTCTTAGGTTCTGACGACTTTTCTAAAGATCTGTGAAATTCGATGAAGTTCCGCGAAATCCTCTGAATATTCATGAGATTTTCTGATTTCTCTGATGTTGCAATGATTTCTCTGTAATTCCGTGAACTTTTCTGAAGTTTCACGGACTTCTCTAAAGTTTCGAGGATTTCTGTGAAGTATCGAAGACTTCTCAGCAGTTCTTGGAAGGTTTCAAAACATTCTGAATTCTCGAAACTTTGCTTAAGTTTCCGCAACATTTCTGAGGTTCTTGACACTTCTCTGAATTTCTAGTGAACTTCAGTGAAGTCTGGAGAACTTTTGAGATATTCGGTAAAGTTCCAATAATTTGTTCAAAGTGCCGAAATCTTCAGAAAAGTTCAGACAACTTCAGTGAAGTCCGAATTCTTCAGTAAAGTCTCGAGAAGTTAATTGAAGCCCAGAGAAATCGAGAAAGTAGCATCACAGCTGCAATCATAAGAATTTTGAACATCTACTTAAATCAAATTGTACTATTCTACATCCGGGGGTTGAACCTGATCAACAACAGTTATTCATGATAGCACAACGTCATTACATTTCATGTATTCTATGCAGTCGGTTAAGCACCCATAAACATAAACACCATACTCTTCACTCACCTTATCAGGTGTGACAAAAACGTCTGCCAAAAACTGTGTATATCAAGATAAGAAGTGCATTTGTCGTTATCGTTCTAGGATCAACAACCCGATCATGGGTAGAGGCAAACCTTCAGGTTGTAGACCCTTCTGGTTACTGGATCGTCTTGAGCTGCTTGAGTCATGCTAAGGCATTCATGACCAGCGTCACGTACCAAGGTAGGTTCCTATGTAGTACTTTGGGAAGATGTTTATTAATTATGACAAGTTCCTAGTCATCACCATCAAGACGCAGTTGGTTAATTATTTGTGATTCACTGCATCTGATTCACTGCATCAGCGATGTGATTCACTGCATCTTTTGGTTGGTTGAATAAAGCTCTAGATAATGGATTACTGGTGTGGCAGCTGTCGAATTCCCGAAACTAATCGATATTACTCAGCCGTATTAAAACCAAACGTCTTGATTTTTCGCCCTTGACTAGTTTAAGTGTGCCACTATACGTGTTTATAAAATCAAGTCAAATTATTTGAATATGTTGAACACGAAAGCCAATTCTTAAGTCAAATATATGTGTTGGAACGTCAATAAATTCACTCTTGTCTGTAGCGTACTAGCGTCCACACCTTTAACTTTATTTTCTCTAATGAGCCACCGTTTCTCTAGTGCTCATCTTAACCTCAGCACCATAACCCATCTAAATTTACCCAAACAATACTTTCTATATTAAACTTCACATATAACATTAACAATGTGACGAAGTTTGCCGATTTTTCAACCGATCATACTGCCACCTGGTAGTGGATATAACCATAAATATAAGTAGGCTGTATATTAAGGGCGGCGTGATAAATGATCGCGAAAGTTGTGCAAAAATGTAAATATATCTGCGCATTTATGTTACACGGTTTTGATTGCTCCTGGAGAACGGTAAGAGCATCGAGCATAGGGCTAATATCACAATATTTGGAAATACACGAAATATTTGTCTCGTTTAGTTATGCCAAATAAAGCAGTTTGCTAAGTTGTCGGTCCAAAGTAGCACACTTTGAATGTTTTTGGGGAAAAAAATGACTACAAATTGTTTGGCCAAATATGGAAATTGATTATTTGACACGTTCAACAAATATATTCGATGATGTATTACGTCTTAAACTGTTTGCAAATGATTACTCACATATATAAAAACAAGGATTATATAATTCAACCGATATCCTGAGTTCTGCAAGCGTAGGCCACACAACACACCGACGCATCGACCAATCAGCTGGACGAAGTGTATGTCGACGAAGTCAAAAAAAAAACCAAATGGCGTCGTCATGGAAACAATTGCTTTCGAACAATTTTTCCACCCACCACGGAGTTTGTTTTTACTCAACACAAGCTTTATGATACATTGAGTTCGACAAAGATTTTTCGTTAGGGCCGAACTGCCAAACGTAAACAATGGCTTTTTCCGCGAATTTCGAGAAGGAATACACGCTCGTTTGTAATTACTCAAAACTGAGTAGAAAACGACTCAGTTTCGTTAAAAGTGGAACTACCTTAATTAGAGTAATTGAAAGGTTACTCATTTTTGATTAACTAGGATACCTGTCAAAATTAGAGTAAACATTACTCTGTCACGTTTGTTTGTAGTTTTACAAAACTGTGTAGAAAACGACTCAGTTTTGTTAAAACTGGAACTACTCTTATTAGAGTACCTGTGGAGTTACTCAATTCTGATTAACTAGGTCATCTGCCAAAATTTGAGTAAACATTATTCTGTATGAAATTTTATTTTTAATTTTATTTTAATGAAATTGTTGACTGTTTCCGACAACTGTCCAGTCAAAACGGAAGCGTCGAAATACTTTAAATTTGTAATATTCTGGATTGATTGTAATTCATGGATTGAATTCGGCACTTCGAAGTCAAAATGATTGTTGATTACAACATACAGCTGTCGCATCTTGAAAACTTTTGATTGACTGAACCACGTTTTTCGCTTTTGACAGCTTCATTGTAATTACTCTATTTTGATAAGTACAGCGCTTTTACAATCAGAGTAGCATTTACTCAATCTCCTTATATCAAGTTACTCAGTTTTGACATTTAGCATGAAAATACGAAACTGAGTGAAAGTTACTCTATTTAGAGTAGATTTGAACGAGCGTGTAGGTAGCTTTTGTGCACCAGGAAATTTCAGAAGAAGCCATTGTTTACGTTTGTCAGTTAGGCTCCAGTGAAAAATCTTTGTCGAGTTGTATGTGGAGTTCGATACATGTTCAAAGTTGTTATCAACCTGTAGGTAATGTATACACTACTTAACCGTTGAGTTCAAATCAACCAAAAGAGCAAATAGAATTCTACCGTATAAGATACTATAACGCGTTTACTGAAATTTAAGTAATTTATCGAGGGGGGTTCATCTCTCACGATGACTGTTAGATAAAGCTTCCCTGACATGACAATTTCCACGATGATGACGATTTTCTTTGTGTTGAAAACATTTTTTGCGATTAGCAAGATCAATTGCGATGAGAACGCGATAACGATGCGATCAGAATAAAAGAGAACTGACAGAATGGAACTGCTCGAAAAATTTGAACGAGAACTGCCAGAAATAAAATGACATTTCTCGCTTCCAAATATTAGATTAGTTAAAATTTTCTCCTGACACCGCAAGAAAAACAAAGTTTTCACTATCCGTGCTTCGGAGTTTTTTTTTCGTTTCCTCCTCTGCGTTAGCCTACCAAGCGAGTCAGTTCCGTATTCCGTCTACGGTAGATGGATACAGATAACTCTACAAAAACACACAGACTGATTCGGAGGTAGCTAATAAATTATACTTTCCAAATCTTACATATTGTTTGAAGTGTGATTTAAGGCTTATTTCTGGAAGGTTTTTTCAAGTGCACCATACCAGCCCACCTTAAAAACGTAGTCGAGAGAACAGCCTTCATAAACCTGGCCCTGGAAGATCTCACCGAAGGACATATTTAGCAGCCATATGATTGGAATAGCAGACTAAGAACTATTAACGGAGAATTTCAAGTATAATCGTATTAACAAGTGGCCAATGTTGATGCGGAACAACAAGGCCTTGGACAGTCATCTCACCTGATTAATTTGTTACAGGAATGTACACGATCGTTCGAAAACTGTGAAAATTGTCACGGAAGCGTTGCTTGCACAATGAGAATGGCGTATTTTTATGTCAATATATCCAGGCAGATTCGAAATTCTATAATTTTTAAAGACTGTTTTTATATGGGTATAAATACGGTTCACAGACGCTAGCACCGAAACAAACGTAAACAAAACTACTGATTTGGTTTCGGAAAACTTGCTTGCTTGGATCAAGGGGCAAGACGGCTTTCTCGTGATTAACTTTTTTCTTCAAAATTACTCAGGATTCATAAAATTTGCTCATTCTATAATTTTCTTGTCCCTCCAAGATTTAGAGTGGTGGGATTGCCAAAATATGTGTGCAAAAACGAAAACAACAACTTCACTCATATTTGATCATAAAACTCACGTTTGCTCATAATGCATCAGCTTTCATCAACTTGTATAATTTATTACTCGATCTAAAGTATTCTGGCAGCACTGGCTTGTATAAGACGGTGGTGACGGTGGTAACCTTGGCAACCAATAACAGCAGTATGTTTACTATTTGGGAAAATTATTTGTTATCGTTTCGTAAGAAGCTCTCATATCAGGCATGATAGGTCGCAGTATTTGGAAGAGGAATTGGGCCCCGAAGTAGATTTTTTAATATTGTTTAATTTTTTTCTCGCAGGAAGACGAAAAACAGATGGAATCACTTCCAAATAGAGAACAAGCCGGTTCTCAGTGAAAACTCTAGTTTTGCGATTGATCGATCCGGCTTGGTTTCTTTCTGGAGGTGTTCCGTTCGGCAGTCATTAAATTCAACATATTACTATTGTACGGATTGATCAACCTTACCAAGTCGATATTGGCTTCGACTGCGAGAGGTATTGCTGATGCAGTGACGCATATTCGATTTGAGGGAATAGGATAGAGTCGTTTTGATGAAGAATGCGTCGGTATGCGGACACTGAGTCCACAAGCGAAAGTTCTGTAGATCATTGTAAGTTACATACTTAGAGGGGGTGGGCTGATGATGGCGTGACAAATTAATTTTCATGCAGGTGAATAGAATATGGGGGCTGGCAATGAGCTGTACTTGGGCTGGGGGATCGACACAAGTTCCAAACAAGCCTAAAACAACACAATCTACACAAATTATTATCAACGACATATTAATATGATGACTAGCGGGTGAGGATTACCACAACGTTGATACGGTAACCCTTCACGAAAGAACTTTCTTGTTTTGATTATGCAATTTCGCTGTCAAAACCAAGGAATGTTGAATAGCACAATATGAATCCAGTGAATATGAGATGCTCATAATTGCTCAGAGTAGCTCAGGATTGCTCAGTGTCTTGCCCCTAGGCTTGGATTCACTTGCTCGAAATAATCGAAACGAATTTCGACACTGTTGCCAGAAAAGAAAATGGTAGCTCGAATGTAAATGTCGTGGCTGCCAGACTTCAATACCACTGCTTGCGATTCTAGTAAAATACGCGATGAATTTCACGATTCATAATACTGTTGCGATTATTTGCGATAGTGAGAGCGATGTTTTTTTTTTGTGTGAATTTGATAAGGATTTGCAGCGGTCCAATGCAAAGTGGCGTACCCCTCGTAATTTATAGTAATTTATATCTGTGTAGTGGCATATAGCCCCTCAACCGAACTGCTTCGGCTAGAAAGCTAGAATGATGTTTTCATTCGCTCCTGACTTCGCCATTGTGAACTTGTTGAAGATCCAACTATAGACAATCATTGTCCGTGATTCAACTTCCGCCATCCGAATAACAGCAGATTGTTGTTTGACAGATCGCAGTACTGCGGTTTAAATTGATAAAGTAGGCTTTGCATTTTTTTTTCACTTCTTGATACTGTGAGACAGTGGTATGAGAAAAGAACCGGATGAAGCGATTGTTTTTCTTCTATGTATCACCAAAATGAAACTGGAAATATCAGGATACTACCAGCGCCGACACACATTGTCGGTTCGAGTTTCCGTCAAGGCTAGTACCGTGGCTGATAGCTGGAAAAATACACGTTTGAATATTCAAAATTGCAATCAGTCCTATGGCTAACTCGATAAGATTACTCCTAGGGGTAATCTAGTCTTTATTGAATCTGGGAAATACAGTTAACAAGCCAACGGTGGTTTATCGATGTTATGATTGTTCAACTAAAAATAAATATAATCTAACAGTTATATAATGTAATGAAACACAGCACTTTTATGGTGGAAATTACCGTAAACATTTGCTGAATGTCTCCAATGATGAAAGTTCAACTGCTGACGAAGATCGGGTCGACCACCTACAGTGACTACGTCAAAGCCTTAAACATATCATTGTTACGTCGCGGTTATCTTATCGACCGTCAATACGTGCGTCCGATGTTTCGTCGATATCTTACTATTCCACTGGTCAAGAGCTTAACTCTGTATATAAGCAGATATGTATGGTTATCAACACCTAGTCTTGTATCAATCTCAGCAGCGGTAGCACAACAGTCAACATGTACAAGCTCCTCCTGATCGTCGCCTTGGTGCCAGCCATCCTGGCCCAGACCCCAGTTCGTCAGTGTATGTATATTTGCAGCCCCAATTACCAAGTATTCTAGATCACTAACTATCTTAAAAATAATCCACAGGTTCAAACGGAGCTGGTGTGCCCCAGTCGGTTGACATCAATGGATGCACAAGCATACCCTGCCCGATCCAGAATGGTATGCCCATCCAGGCCGTAGCTCGTGGAATCACCAGCCCGGTTGCCAGCAACGGAATGACGTCCTACATCATTATTCGCTTGGCTGGTCTGCAGATTCCTTTCCCAATGCCCGATGGTCTGGAGGATGCCTGCGCTGTTGGAACCGCTCCCGGAACTTGCCCGATTTCGGTCGGACAGGTCTTCGACTACAACCTGAACCACAGTGGCCAGGCTCTGTCACTGACCGGTGTTACCGTGCAGGTTGAGGTCGGTCTGCGTGCGGACGACGACAGTTATATTGGTTGTCTGGAATTCGATGCAATCATTGTCGCATAAATGTGTTCATACTGTTAAATTTTTGTCTGCTTTTTCTTAATCATGACTTCGATGACAATTGACCGAAAACTTAACGTAATTACTTTTGAAACTTTTTAAACATTACTCACCCGGTGCACGGCCATTTCAGCGCCAGCGACTTGAAAGAGGCTAGAGGCTTGTACCTCTTGAATTCCCCTGAAAGTTTACAAATAAATTGTTTGTTTTGAACTTCAAACACAAAGTTGATGAAACGTTCAAACCGTACCTTAAATCGACGCAAAAGCTCACAATCAACCTAAGGTTGAACATCTGTCTGACTTCCAAAGTTCTCGTTAAGCTTTCATTTACACTTTGATTGAACGCTTATTCCTATCTGTAAATGAATGTGAATGTGTGAATCACAGACCCTCTCTTCAGATGCTCAGGATATGTCAAACGGTTCATTTCTACAAACAGGTTAAGTTTGCCAACGAAGAAAATCTTAGAGGAGCTAGGCTTTCGACAATAGATCATTGTACGGAATGCATTAACCTCACTTTTTTGACAGTTCAGGGAGCTTGTTTACAAGGAATCGCAAGGAATTTGAATCGCTGAAACAAAATTTTTCATTGGATTTTTCAACATTCTGTACGATTCGATTCAGGTAATGATGTAAAAATAAGCACTGGTGTCTGTTTTTTGGCAATTTTACTTCAATCGTAATAAATTTAGAGCACAAAATCTCAAACCGATCTTGCCGAAAATATCCTAAGTACACGTAAACAAGCTCCCTGAACTGTCAAAACTGCATTGATGACGCCATTGTGCAATGATCTATGGGAGACGGATGGTAGCACATGATTCAAGTAGCTTTGATTACATGATAGTTGCGTGTATGTGTAATGTGTAATGAATGTTGTAATTTGTGTTCACGCACACATTGTGCGACACACCTAAATCTGAATCTTAAATGGGTAAAAATGGCAAGCAAAACAATCTTTAAAAAAATCTTGATCCATCACCTGCCATTGTTAAGCAATAAATTCTGAAAATTATCTTCAATCTGCTTTATATCTACTACGCGTGCGTGCCTCTTTAACCCCATTCAGGCCTAAGGGCATCTTCAGCGGTGGTCTATTTTTGGAACAACTTTATACTTGATTTGCAACAGCGAAACTTGAGCCAAGTACGGCGATATCTGCCGATTGAAACCCCGATTTAACTATTGCTAGTAAAATATAATTGTACGAATCAATCAGCCTTCCTCACATTGAATTCTGCACTTGCATTTTGTTTTTAGCTTATCAAACACAAATATCAAGATTACAGCGTTTGCAAAATAAGATAATGCGTTTGATTTTGAGATGTAACAGGTTCACTTCCTCCTCTTTTTTGTTAGATGCCCTACAGTGGCTATCGGTGAAGCAGAAAGTTTTGTATTTGACAATGGTGTTCATTTTAAAGTAATTAACGGTTTGCTGCCTCGATATTTGTGTAATCGAATTGAAACAGGAAGTGATATTCAGAGATATAACACTAGAAACGCGGATAATGTTAGAACACCATACTTTTTGAGCAGAGCTTCACAAAATTCGATGTTTTTTTTAAGGTGTAAATGTTTTTTATTCGATGCCTAAAGACTGGACTCGGAAAAAATGAGACACACAAAAATAATCACCAAATATTCATTTTAAATCGGATACTTCTCAAATTTTCCGGGGTTAAATAACTATATATTAGCTATGTTTTGGCATAATTTATTAATTGAATTTTGTCCCTCAAGCTGAATGCTCGTACATTTCTCTTAACACTGCTCATGAGATCTTGGGCTTCCTTACACAACCCGCATAATCACAAACCGTTCCTGGACCATTTTCCTCATTGTTGACGATCGTTTCCGTTATTGATGCAACATTTACCCTTATAGTTGACAACTATAAACTAACAATCTCCTGTATAGTTTTAACAATATGTCAGATGGTAAAAGGCCAAATAACAATATGCTGAATAGGCGGTTAAGTTAGGTTACCATAAAAAAATGGTTATTTTCACGAACAAAATTTTTGCTGTACTCTATGCCAAAAAGTTGGTATATAATCCAGACCGAATGCAGACAATAAAAAACCTTTCCATGACAATATGGCATACATTAACTGTATGTGATAATGTAGAGGTTGTATGGTGAAAATGAGATTGAACTATTCGATAGCAATAACATAAAATGTAATAATATATCTTACATTCGAAGTATCGTTTCGACTTTATAGCAAATTGTTTTTTATTATGTGGGAAGTTCTCCCAGTTTTTCTTCAAAGCTTCATCGATTTTGAATGTTTTTACGCTTTTCTTCAACTTCTTCGAACTTTTCGATCGGAAGAAGTTCTGGTGTATTTCGCGGGTTCGCCTCCTTCGGGACCACATTAACGGCCTTCGCTTCGTACCAATCCATTACAAGCTTGGCGTAATGGCACGAAGCGAGATCCGGCTAGACCAGCGTGGTACCACGGTGAGAACGAAGGAAGGGCAGCAAGCGCTTCTGCAAGCTTTCCTCTAGATAAATCTGCCTGTTTATGGTGCCGGTTGTAACGAACAGCTTGCTGTAGAGTCCGCACTCGCAGATCGTCACAACAGGTACTTCTTCGCGAATTTGTCCATCCTTCTCTTCCGGAACTTTTCCGGAATCTCCATGCGAGACGTACGGACAAAAAACTCGAGGCCGGGGATTTGTTTGGTGTCCGCCTTGATATATGTCTCGTCGTCCATGACGAGACAGCCTGGCTTAACCAGCCACTCACGGTACAGCTTCCGCGCACGCAATTTGGCCACCGTGTTTTGCTTGTCAGTCCGGTTTGGCGCCTTCCTGACCTAAAAACACGTAGCTCAGCCCGCTTCATGGTCTGCTGGACGAACCACTTCGACAATTTGACCTTATTGGCCACGGCTCGGGTGAAAAAGGGTTCGGGTTATTTTTAAAGTACTGCCTTATCTTCCGCGCCTTTTCTGGGTATTCCGTTTCCGGTTTTCGGCCGCTTCCAGCTCGATGGTCTTCGTCTCGTAGAACATCTTCACAACGCGGGACACGGTGGAATGGTGGATTCCAAGCCTTTTGAAGATCCATCTGTGTGACTGACCAGGATTATCGATCACCGCGCCCAAGATTTGCACATAAACATAACACTCTAAACTAGTATTACCTAGGGTTTTTAGTACCGACCGTTTTTGGCGAGTCCCGGTACTACGGTACTGAACCCCTCAGTACCAGGAGTACCGGGAAAATACCGGTACTGGAAGATTTTTTTTTCGAAAATCATTAACATCAATAAAAAGTCAGGATTTGATGGTAACGATTCAAACTTTATTCATTGCTTTGTATGTATTCAACACTTGTCTTGGGGCGTGTCCTTATCCTTGAAATATGCTTTCAAAACGCACAGCATATTCAATGATTCGTCAGACATAGGGGCACAGAGAACAGATAATGGTGTCCATATATCTTTTCTTGAAAAACATGTGTAAACGTTAATGCGGATAGCCGGTATAAGAAGCAAGTGCAGGGAAAAACAAACAAAACTATTCAGGTTATGTGCTAGGCTTTGTATGGATAAACATTTACATGACAGGTATCGCACAACTGCAGCGCCGCCTACCAGGAGCATAACGACATACATTTGAAATGTCGGTTTAAAGTTTTACACAAGTAGCAGACAGAAGTTGAACGTTTGTTCTCTGTGATAGGGGATCGGATTTTAGTGGCGAAGCTTCCAGAAACAGAGAACGCTCTTTCTGAGTCTACAGAAGTAGGGTGAACTGTTGCTAGTGAATCATTAAACATTGACAAGTATTATCCTTTCAGCTTTACTGAGTCGTAGTAAGTGAACTCTTGTCTTACAATCTTTACGAATCCGGGGTCAGTAATCGAACTTACAGGAACACTCTCGCTTACCTTTGACTGCTGCATCCTCCGTTCAAATTTCTGTTTCATCGTCAAAGCCTCGTATTCACCAGCATCTACTCCATCAGCAGTTGGAGCTACGGTCGAATCCGTTGGTTGTTTCAACACCGTTCAGTCGGCAGCTTGTTTAATCAAAGTAGTCTTCGACGTTTTGAAAAATACGCCAAATTCATTGCTGATTGACGTTTTGTGTTCTTCAAAAACGCGAAAAGAGCGTATTCAAAGCGTCTTTCTGCAACTCGCTGCCTGAGCGCTGCGAAAAGCTCGTTGGCGATAGTGGTCTCCTGACAAGAAAGTTGTTCGAGGATAAAGTGTAATGCCACACCCGGCACAGATGTTCAACAGCAGCATTGATGGGTTCAAGAGCGTTTATGATTTCCCGAAGCAAATCCATTTCATTATCGGTCATGTTCAGCTTTACTTGTCCTTTCAGATCGATCATCGCTTTCTGTACCGCATTGCTGACGACGTAGAATCGCTTAAGCATGTCAAACAAGCTATTCTATTGTGTTTTGACGTCGATAACCAACGGCATCTTTTTTTTCCAAACTCCTCCTGGACGTATTTTTGAAGGAGGTCGTCGTTCTTGACCGGTGATTTGCGGAAAGTTCTTACAATTCCAGGGAGCTTCTTAATGGTAGCGTGGTATTCAGGCCGCAATTCCGCTTCATCGCATTCCGCATCTTCTAGCACGAACTCACCGTCATCGTAATCCTCATAATCGGTAGAAGAGTCTGAATCATCATCGTTGGAACCTAAAATTCGAGAAATTTCCTAGAAGTTCAGTTATAAAGATAACAATTTGAAATGAACAAACCTTCTCCGCTCAGCTCACGTTGATTGTATGTTGGTTCATTACGGGAATAAAGCACACTCGTGACAGCAAGGTGTATCCCGTGTGCAAGACAAACTTGATGATCCGCGGGTATTAGTCTTCCGACTTTCTTCATTACAGATGCACCATCTGTCGTTGCTGCTACAACGTCTTCGGTGAGGGATAAGCCATACTCAGACAAGATCTCTTCCAACAGCTTGCCACATTTCTCGGCATCCATTGATTGTCCAAATTGATTTGATGTACTCCTTTGAGATGTTTTTTTCAATCCGGAGGTACTCGAACCTTCGCATTTGATCACTTTGGAACACTTAGCACATTTTTCAACACCACGGTTTTGAATTCCACGAAGAAAATATCTCCAAACGGAAGTTTCCGGCACTCCTTCCTTGCTAATTGCTTCAAATTCCATCTTCAATGGTACTGATCACTCCATTCACCACTGTAAACAATACTGGACAATAACAGTTTCAATTCTGCGACAGAAGTACGTCACGGCTGCATTCATGCGAATATGATTTGTAGTGGTATTGGTGTTATACGTATGAATATGAATGAACTGAGCGAGACACAGCTGCTTGTCAATCTTGTCATTCAAAATCGAACTGAGTTGCCAAGGTTGCACAGTGGGTCAGGTGTTTGAAATTTTAGTAAAAAAATATCATTCTCACTAGCTTCTGCATTCAAATAATGTGGTTTTAACCACCGAAAGTTTTAGTTTCCAGTCGGACCAAAACTTCTTGCTTAGTACCGAAAATACCAGTACTTTTATTAAGCCAGTACCGGTATTTCGGTACCGAAAATTGGACTCGGTACTCCCGGGAATTCCGGTACCGGTACTCCCGGTACTAAAACCGTAGTATTACCTAAAATTTCATTAATTTTTACCCACACGTTAAAAAGTTACACCCAAAACAAAGTGTCGCATTTTTTCCGAATCCAATCTTTATACACATCAAACGTACAGCAACACTAACAGATTTTAAGAGACAACGTATTTCACACATCAAAGCTGCCATTTGAACAGCTACTCTGCTAACTCTTTACTCTTGACTAATTTTGTATCTTGATGATGTTATTGCAACAGATATTTTGTATGTTAAATGTTTAATTTTTCTCAAGGACAAACTATACTTTTTGTCTCGATGAAGATTATAGTTTTTTTTTACTTTGGTAATGTAATAAAAGTTTTCTCTATTTTGTGTAGTCTTCAAAAGTTTGAGCCTCGTGCGCGTTAACAGGTATAGATGACTGTTTTGAACAAATTGAAAGCTTTTGCTGTATGAGGGATACTTTGAACCATCTGGTTGAATGTCAGAAATGTCTTGGAAATGCGGTTGTTGCTCATAGTTTTTGAACTGAGCGGGATTCTTAATTACTGGCAATGTCCTTTATTTTCTCGGCCTTTTTTTATCACTGGGCCATGTTCACGAAAATTTGAAGTTGAAATCAAGGGCCTTTTTTCAAATTTATAACTTGGCTATGTAGTGATGGAAATTGACCCAGGAGTTTATATCTGTAAATGTAATGAGATTGGTTTTTGTCTTTGTTAATAAATCTGCTTAAATTAACTAGAAATGAGAAGAAAAATTAGTATTTTCCATTTAGTTCCAACTCTACCTTTGACAGATACGCGTATTTCGTCTACAATGTGAAGATTTCTTCAGGGTCGTGTACCTATAATTTCTTAGGTGGTAATGTCGCCACAGGTAGCGCTTTTATTCGCTTCAGTTGATTTTCTTACGTTTGACGTTAGCACACTACCGTCATCTGTTCAGGTTTATCACCCATTACAGTGTGCTCAACAGATTGGCGTAGGTGTGTTAGTGACGATGATTTGTAGTGCAAAATGTTCAATGTGTTATGTCTGTTTGTCTGTGATATAAATGTTATTAAATAAATGGGTTCATATAAAAATATAAACATTTTCATGAAAAACTCACGTTATTTCGCTCTTTGATGATTATTGTTGATGCTACAGATCGAAAATTATGAAGAAAAAAATGTAAAACTACCAATTTTAAAATGAGTTTTTCTCCATAAGAAGACAAACGATAACAACAAACGATTTAACATAGATCTTGTAGATGGAAGTTTGAACTAAAGCGTTTTTTTACACTTCAATCTCTATAACTTTTTTTATACAATAACTAGCAACTATCTTGTATCTTCATAATGTGCGTCATTTTATGCCCTAAAAGTCATCACTGCAAAGTTTTCAAATTAAAATTGAAATAAAAAAGTTACTGCAAAACTAGTTTTTTTTTTTAAATTCTTACCCTAAGGATAGTTAGAAAAACTGTTATGAAACGATACGTACACTCAGGAAATTATCGGTATGATTTTCATGCGATCGGAACTATGAGCCACACGAAATCGTATGAAATGATTACTGTTGCATTAGTCGAGAAAAACATGCATCATTTATCAAGCGTGTGTAGTCCCGTGGGATTGTGACTTGCCTCTGGATCCCGAGGTGCATGGTTCGAATCCTGAATAGAAGTTTTTTTTTCTGTGAGGAAAATTTTCATACGATCGTTCTATGAATTTCTTTCCATTAGAGCATCGTATGAAATTTGCAATAATATCTTGTGGCAAATTTCCATACGATGTTCAAATGAATTCTTCTCGATTTGTTCACTCAGTGTAGATGAGGTAGAAGTAAAATGTTCTACAAAACATCTACAATTCCGTAGAAGTAAAAAATCCTCTTAATTATAAGAATAAAAAGTTTAATTTATTATTATGAAGATGAAAGGACCACTCCAGTCCCCACTCAAACCAGAAGATAGATCTAAATTTTAAACTTAATCGTCCGAAGCCATCGCGTGTATAAGGTTAATGCTTTTCGAGTTATCGTTTTTTGTCGCGAAATTTGTCCATTCGTATCATAGTGCACTGACTCTTTACACTTGTTTTTCTGCTACAAAATTAGAAATCAGCATTATCTTATATTGTTTAAATGAAATACACGCGTTCACATACTCACCTTCAGCCGAAAGAAAATGCAAATATGCCTCGTCGTCTGCTGAAAAGCACTACTGTCACTAAAATTATTTGATCAAACCAAGCCAAGGCAAAAAGTTTGTTAAAATTCTGCAAACCCTGAGAAAAAAACCTGCTGATCTCTGATGTTGAATGATTCATAGGATGACAGGTGTTGGCGGGCTTAACAACAAGAAATACAACATCGGTGCTGGGAACGCAAAGTTGGTCTATTTTAGCTGGCTATTCCAGTTTTGCTGATGAAAATCAATTACAAAGTTGTTCGAAGAATAGACCACCACTGAAGATACCCGAAAATCTGAAATTCAACTCATTTATTGATATTATCAATTAGCGTGCAGTGTTTTGGAATGCTATTTTTCTTGTTCCAAATTGCTACAAGAATAGATGAAAACTTAAACCAGATTTAAAATTATGCAAAATAGATCCGGTATAAAACAAAATTTACAACACCGGTGCAGCGATGTACTTGCGTTTGTTCTAAAACAGTAAATTCAAACCACGGTTTGGACCACCGTTGAAAATGCCCTAAAGGGACATAAATGATTCAAAAAGGAAAATGGCTGGACAAAATCACAGTCTGAATAAAAGTGATCACTGTCTTAGGCAAATTGGTTGTGCATCATGGAAAAAATAAAAAAAATGTATGAGTTTAATTCCTAACTGAGGATCTAGAACATCCTGAATATAAAGAAGTTCAGAAATAAAAACATAAATGCCTTATTTATTGTGTAAAGCGTTGTTTTAGAATTTGTTGTAATTATAGGTTTTTGGGCAATACAAAGTTACGCTACGTATCATATTCAGGAATATTTTCAAAAGTAAAAATAAAAAACATTTTGAGATTAACTAACACGATCTGGATCATCTGAACTGCCCTTGAGTTCAGAACATAAGATCTACAGTTGGTTTTTGGAGTATGCAAAGGGACAATATGTATTTTACAATGTTCTTTGAATTATATAGAAGATCAACAGACATAATGTGACAATCTTGTGATATTCTACGTCATCCAAACTGTTCTTAAATTCAAAGCATAAGATCTTCAGTTGTAACAGTAATTTTTTGGGCTACATAAGATAACGATATGTATTCAAACGTATTGAACGAACTGTTGCCCTTCCACAGTCATTGTTTTGTAACTTTTGAGACATCTAGGTAATCCAAACTGTCCTGGAGTTTAGAAATTGAAATCTACGGTAGTACAGGAGCTTTTTGGGCTTTACAATGTTACGTCACGTATTTCATCATATTCAATGATTATTTTCGAACGTAAAAATACATTAGAAGATAATCTTATGATGGTCTAAGAGTAAGAGCGAGAGCATGAGCATGAGCATGACCACCCATGGATGCTATTCCGTTTATGGCCAGATCAGCTTGATTTACACAAAGAACCAACAGATCTCGAGTACTTTTTCAAACAGACGTATCTGATTATGTAAAAAAAGAGGGGAAATAAGATTCAAACGTTAAATTCTTGAAACCCTCAGCACTTTCATGCAATCTAGGACCACCAACACATGGAATAACATTTGCAAAACATGATGCCCAGGTAACCAGTATTGGCATATGCAGAAAATCAACCCGAAATCTGCATTCCAGTTGCTACAAGCATTATATTAGCATTATATCAGCATCTTGCATGCTATCTGTTGTAAATTTGCATTTCAAATGCTATTTAAATGCTTCTAGCCGGTAACAAGCATTTCGAATGCAAAATAGCTTTAATGAAGCATTTTTATAGCATTGCAGTTATGCAGCCGTATATTGGGCCAAATGCGGCATTTATGTGGCATTTGAGGTGACTTAATTGCTTGATAGGCTGCCATAAAGACGCTTTAAAACTGCTTATTGGTTACCTGGGTGGTTATGCTACGTTCCGAAGGGATGCTAAGAGTTTTGAGAAATTTACGTTTGAATCTTACTTCCACTCTTTGTTTACAAATTAGATACATCTAATCGAAAAACTACTCGAGAAATGATGTATGGAGCTAACATACATCCTCAATGTGTAATAACTGGTTACCCATTATGAAGCAATACCGGCGCCGGCTGTGCCCGAATGCTGGTCAAGTAGGGAATGGGAAGAAACGTGTTGACGTGATACTCGTTTTGGAGGAAGCCGCGAAATCCTCTACACTTCCACGAGAAATCCCTGGGATGTTGGATAGTTGAGAGAAGGTTAGCAACAGGGGTCGTTCTGGTTAACGATACGCTGAAAGTATGTAATTAGCAATATCCGGCCAACATGCAACAGAACATCAAACGCCAGTTGCACTGCGCCCCGAATAGTCCGGTATGACCATAGACTAACTCTAAGACCAGTTCTACAACAGTGAACCAATTTCAAATCGCTAGTTGCATATTGATTGTTGGTATGACCTAATCACCGTAAACTCCCAAATAATGGTGAACGCCTTTTCTGCCTATGTAGGTAATAGTTTCACTAGAGTACTTTTTCACTGAGTGGTGGCTTGTCCCCATTTCTGTGGATATCCTGAAAATAGAGATAAAACCAGTTGAGCCGCCCCTCTGATTGGTGGCCCATCATAGCATTAGTAACTGAGATTGATTCTATTGATTCCGGGGGAGATTTGGTCCTATACCCAATACTCTACTTATCTCCGAACCGTTCAACTACTTGTAATATTTTGTGATACTGGGTGAAATATTACAATTTGGTATTATTCCAAGAACTCGGTTTACTCAAATTTGGCCGATCGACAGGTACTTCATAGCAAGGAAGCGGACCGGAAGATTCTAGTTCATTCAAACTGTCCTAGTGTTCGGAACTTAAGATTTACAGATGTAGCAGCTACACAAAGTGACAATTAGTATTGAGACAAATATTATTTTCAAAGGTTGACGAACGTATAAACTAATATGACATGTTCGAGGTCATCCAAAGTATCCTTGAGAACACAGTATAAATTTAGTCGTAGTAACAAAAGCGTTCTGGGCTATGTAAAGCTACGATGTGTTTTGAAACATATTCATTGAATATCTTGGAAGAACAACAGAAATTATGAAATAATCTTCGGATGTACTAGGTTATCCAAACTATCCTGGAGTTTAAAACTTAAAATCTACAGCTGTAATTGAAGCTTCCTGGACCAAACAAAGTAACAATATGTCTTTGACCAAATTAAGTGAGTCTTCTGGAAGGTCTACAGATATAATGAGATATTTGGGAATGTTTTAGGTCACCAAAACTTGAGTTCAGAAGTTAGGATCTACAGTCGTAATTGTAGTTCTATAACCCATGAAAGGTCATGGGTTTCTATGTTAAGCTTCTGAAATGACCTATCCGCTAACGAATGGACTGGAGTGATAAATAGATGGCGTCAACCCAAGTCGTAAATATCAGTTATAAATAGTTGACCATCAAGAAGAACCAATGAATATGATTGGGTAGATTCTTTGAATAGTCCAAAAAGCTACAGTTGCAACTGAAGATCTTATGTTTTGTACTCCAGAACAGTTCAAATGACATGGAATATCCAACATTATCTCATAGTGGCTGTTGAAATTCCAGGATATTCAGTTAATATGATTGAATGCATATCGTAACATTGTATAGCGGATAGAGCTACTGTTACAACAGTAGACCTTAAGTTCTGAATTCCAGGATAGTTAATTTGGAATAGAATATCCCAAGATAATCTCATAGTTGCTGTTGATCTTCCAGAACATTTATTTAATCTGATTGAAGACATATCGTTACTTTGTATAGCGGATAAAGCTACTGTTATAACAGTAGATGCTATCTTCTGAACTCCAGAAAAATTTGGATGCCTTTTAATGGCAAACACAGCGAGTGGTTGGAGTGCGTAATCGTCCCGAAGCTCACCCAGAATGTCTTCAGTTTCCACTTTTGGTAGTCCACGGAAAAAGGCCTTCTCCTTTGCATAGAACTCGTTACCTACCTTTGTCAGGTACGTCTTCGCTTTGCTGTAATCTTGATTTCCATGTGGATGAGCTGGTAGTCAGCATGCACGTCGATCTCTTGCAGGAAACTTCCCTTAGGTTAGAAGCTCGTTCGCTGGAGATCCGCTATTACTTGCTTTTTTTGTTACAGTCGGGACCTGTTTTCTCTCTCGGGGTGATCGATGTACGGTTGGCTGGTTGGTCATCATCATGATCGTTGGCTTAAGCCAACAGAACGAACATGTTTGCCTGCCTTTGACTTCCACAAGCTTTGACGACTTCAACGGCACCGCTGGAAGGGTTGCTCGTTTTGTCCTTCTTCCGAAGTAACATTGCAAACGCCATCCAGCTTTATTACGTTTTATTTAAGTTTTATGAAAGCCACTGGAAATCAATTTAGTGTTATAATGGCACCAAGAGGTGCCAATAGGTTTTATATTTTAGTTTGGTTTATGAGAACTTACACAGCTGGTTTCACCATCTTAAAAACTGGTTTCTCGAATCTGGCGTCCAAAACTTTAAACTCAGGTTGAAAATGTATTTTTCCAGCTAAAATCGCATTCTGGACCACTCTACAACCGATTGATTTGAAATGTCACAATAGTCAGTGGTTCACTTCAAATTTTGGCAGTTGGTTGAAGGAGAGTTAAAGGGTTAAAGTCCGTCTTTGAAGTTGGATTCCATGAGGACTGTTTACAAAAGCCCTCGGCTTACTAGTTGAAAAATTAGCCAATGAAAAGGAACGATGGGCCGATGGACTGATGGACTGCTTGATGGACTGTTAGTGTGCGTGACTGCGCAGAGATGCTGTGCAAAATGGCTTGACGACTGCAAACTGCAATTAATAACTTGTCGTTATCGCGCTACTAAAAGTGCACTTATTTCTTCTGGATATAAAAACTCGATCTACTGCTGCGGCTAAATAAAAATAAATATTTAGGATAAAAGTAAAATCAATATGGCGGAAAAATCTAACATGGCCACTTTTTACATATCTTAATGAATGCTCGATCTCTAATCTTTCTAATGATATATTTTTGTTTTCAAATCTAGCTATGAAGTGTGATTTGAAGTAATAAGACAAACATGCTTTACAACTTTGAAGGGATTGGTAGATATTTTTTCCCTTTTTTATTGGCTAAACAACACATGTTAAATGTATGAGTTTCAAAATAAATTAGGTGAATTTTTCACCATAGCGGAATTCTATGACTAACTTTTTCTTTGTCTGTTCTTCTCATGGTTGGTTCATTTATTTCGTCCATAATCGTATAATCGTTATTACAAAAAAATAATCATAATAATGATAATTCGCGGCACGCCACAACGAAGGTGACGCAAAAAAAGGTCCCCGAATAATTTCTGTGCAGTCCAAAGAGTAAATGTCAACATTGCAAATAAAAAGACCAACCGGTTGGAAACAGCGGATTTGATCTTGGATGAGATTAAGCTCGTATCAAGTATCGAACGACTTCACGGAGCACACTCCCAACTGCCAAACAACTCACTGCACGCTTATCGACCAACGATCGGATGCAACGCAAGCTACCTCAGTACCTATTTATCTACTTTCTGATATGATAAGTCAATAACAATAAAATCAAACTGCTATTTTTGATTGCAGTTTTTTGTTCATGACGTTCGAATTATCTAATCGCTAAATCCGATTGATTAGCTCAGTAGAAATGTTCCCCCTGAGCGTTGATATAAATAGGATCCTGTTTCGGAATTGCAGTATTCGTTTCTCAGTAGTCAACGACTCGCACGATCTTACCCAACTAGCCAAGATGTTCAAGTTCTTCTTCGTTGCCGCTTTGGTGCCAGCCATGGCCATGGCTGCCGTCAACTTCCGTGCCTGTAAGTTTTCACTTCACCACCGTTTCCTCAGCAACATGCCATAGCTTACTGTGATTTGTTTGTTTGTATCATTTCAAAGGCCCCAACGGCGCACCAACCCCGGCTACCCTGACCGTGAACAACTGCTCCGGAGATGAGTGCGTTCTGGTTGCCGGAGCGGCCCTGAACGCCGTGGCCAGCGGAATCGTTAGCCCAGTCGGAAGTGCCACTGCTACTGCTCACATTACCGCTCGCGTTGCCGGTTTGGATGTCGGTTTCGAACTGCCCCCAGCACTGGAGAACGCTTGCCTAGCTGGACTCGTCGGTGGCTGCCCAGTCGTTGCCGGAACCGCATTCGACTACGCTCTGGTTGATGATGCCCTGGATGCCCCAGCCCGTGACATCCCAGTCGAAATCGAGGTCGGTCTGACCGGAGATGGTGGCGTTGCTCTGGCTTGCGTCCGTTTCGATGCCAGAATTCAGTAAATTTTGAGTTCCATGTTTTTTTTTTAAATTCTTTTGTTTCGCAATAAAACGAATCCGTTAATTTGAACTTGTTGCGTTGTTAATTGTACAATTTCGGACGTGCTATCGTCATTTGTTGTGACATTGATTAATTTCTTCTTCGTTTCGACAATGCGTACCGATGAATTTTCTGATACTTCATCGAAAATAAAAAAATGGCTTGCCCAAAAAATTCATCTTAGAGCAATTGAAAACTTCTTGTGCAGTTCATCGAATCTTTCGGCAGGTTGCATTTTGTTTATCACTTATTCGAAACAACTAAAAACACTTGTCACTTAACTAGAAATGAGAAGAAAAATTAGTATTTTCCATTTAATTCCAACTACCTTTGCTTATCTTGACAGATACGCGTATTTCGTCTACAATGTGCAGACTTCTTCAGTGTCTCGTACTAATAACTCGATTGACTTGTCACTTGACTTCATAAAAAACCTGATAAACTAAAGCGAGTCCGGAAATAGGTTAAACAGAAAGCCAAAGAAATCTTTTTCTCAACATTTATTTTCCTCTACGCTTTTGCAATAATCGATTAAAATTTCACCCTCACGCCCAAACTTTCGGACCTTTAATTTGACTCCTGCCATCAAGGTTTGGACAAGCTTCTTTCCTCTGGTTTTGTAAGCTTTTGCCCACTTCTGCTTAAAGTTTTGAACCAATTTTGACTCTCCTCCCATTTTCCAACAGCCAGCTTTCATTATTGCCCTAAATTTCTCGATCGGTCGGAGCTCTGGACAATTTGGAGCAATAATGTCACGGGTACCACAATCAAATTATTTTCCTCTTATCATTTCTTCGTCACTGTTGAACAGTGTCAAGATGCCAAGTCGGGCCAAAACAGGAGAATGCTGCTTTAGAAGGGGAAGTAGGCGTTTTTGAAGGCACTCTTGGATATAAGAATCTCCAGATTCGTGAAGAATCTCCAGATTCGTGAAGAATCTCCAGATTCGTGAAGAATCTCCAGATTCGTTAAAAATCTTCCGATTCGTCAAGAATCTTCCGATTCGTCAAGAATCTTCCGATTCGTGAAGAATCTTCCGATTCATCAAGAGTCTTCCGATTCGTCAAGAATCTTCCGATTCGTTAAGAATCTTCCGATTCGTCAAGAATCTTCAGATTTGTCAAGAATCTCCAGATTCGTCAAGAATCTCCAGATTCGTCAAGAATCTCCAGATACGTCAAGAATCTCCAGATTCGTCAAGAATCTCCAGTTCGTCAAGAATCTCCAGATTCGTCAAGAATCTCCAGATTCGTCAAGAATCTCCAGATTCGTAAACAATCTCCAGATTCGTCAAGAATCTCAAGATTCGTCAAGAATCTCCAGATTCGTCAAGAATCTCCAGATTCGTCAAGAATCTCCAGATTCGTCAAGAATCTCCAGTTTCGTCAAGAATCTCCAGATTCGTCAAGAATCTCCAGATTCGTAAAGAATCTCCAGTTCGTCAAGAATCTCCAGATTCGTCAAGAATCTCCAGATTCGTCAAGAATCTCCAGATTCGTAAACAATCTCCAGGTTCGTCAAGAATCTCTTGATTCGTCAAGAATCTCCAGATTCGTCAAGAATTTTCAGATTTGTGAAGAATCTCCAGTTTCGTCAAAAATATTCTGATATGTCACCGATCTTTAGGTTCGTCAAGAATCTCCAGACTCGTCAAGAATCTCCAGATTCGCAAAGAATCTCCCTATTCATCAAGAATCTCCCGATTCATCAAGAATCTCCGGATTCATAAACAATTTCCAGATTCGTCAAAAATCTGCAGAATTGTTAAAAGTCTTCAGATTTGTCAAGAATCTTCAGATTCGTCAAGAATCTTCCGATTCGTAAAGAATCTTCAGATTCGTCAAGAATCTTCCGATTCGTGAAGAATCTTCAGATTCGTCAAGAATCTTCCGATTCGTAAAGAATCTTCAGATTCGTCAAGAATCTTCCGATTCGTCAAGAATCTTCAGATTCGTAAAGACTCTTCAGATTCGTCAAGAATCTTCCGATTCAGTCCAAGAATCTCCAGATTCGTCAAGAATCTCCAGATTCGTCAAGAATCTCCAGTTATGTCAAGAATCTTCCGTACGTCAAGAATCTCCAGATTCGTCAAGAATCTTCAGATTCGTCAATGCTCTTCAGATTCATCAAGAATCTTCAGATTCGTCAAGAATCTCCAGATTCGTCAAGAATCTCCAGATTCGTCAAGAATCTCCAGATTCGTCAAGAATCTCCAGATTCGTCAAGAATCTCCAGATTCGTCAAGAATCTCCAGATTCGTCAAGAATCTCCAGATTCGTCAAGAATCTCCAGATTCGTCAAGAATCTCCAGATTCGTCAAGAATCTCCAGATTCGTCAAGAATCTCCAAATTCGTCAAGAATCTCCAGATTCGTCAAGAATCTCCAGATTCGTCAAGAATCTCCAGATTTGTGAAGAGTCTGCAGATTCGTCAAGAATCAACAGATTCGTCAAGAATTTCCTGGTTCGTGAAGAATTTCCTGGTTCGTGAAGAATCTCCAAATTCGTGAAGAATCTCCAAATTCGTGAAGAATCTCCAGATTCGTGAAGAATCTTCAGATTCGTGAAGAACCTCCAGATTCGTGAAGAATCTCCAGATTCGTGAAGAATCTCCAGATCTCGTGAAGAATCTCCAGATTCGTGAAGAATCTCCAGATTCGTGAAGAATCTCCAGATTCGTGAAGAATCTCCAGATTCGTGAAGAATCTCCAGATTCGTGAAGAATCTCCAGATTCGTGAAGAATCTCCAGATTCGTGAAGAATCTTCAGATTCGTCAAGAATCTCAAAATTTGTCAAGAATCTCAAAATTCGTCAAGAATCACCAGATTCGTGAAGAATCTCCAGATTCATGAAGAATCTCCAGATTCGTGAAGAATCTCCAGATTCATGAAGAATCTCCAGATTCGTGAAGAATCTCCAGATTCGTGAAGAATCTCCAGATTCGTGAAGAATCTCCAGATTCGTGAAGAATCTCCAGATTCGTGAAGAATCTCCAGATTCGTGAAGAATCTCCAGATTCGTGAAGAATCTCAGATTCGTGAAGAATCTCAGATTCGTGAAGAATCTCCAGATTCGTGAAGAATCTCCAGATTCGTGAAGAATCTCCAGATTCGTGAAGAATCTCCAGATTCGTGAAGAATCTCCAGATTCGTGAAGAATCTCCGGATTCGTGAAGAATCTCCAGATTCGTGAAGAATCTCCAGATTCGTGAAGAATCTCCAGATTCGTGAAGAATCTCCATATTCATGAATTCTTCCATATGCCATATTCATTAGATTCGTCAAGAATCTCCAGATTCGTCAGGAATCTTCAGATTCGTCAAGAATCTTCCGATTCGTCAAGAATCTTCAGATTCGTCAAGAATTTTCCGATTCGTCAAGAATCTTCAGATTCGTCAAGAATCTTCAGATTCGTGAAGAATCTCCAGATTCGTCAACAATTTTCAGATTTGTAAAGAATATCCAGTTTCGTCAAGAATATTCTGATATGTCACAGATCTTTTGGTTCGTCAAAAATCCTCAGACTAGTTAAGAATCCCCAGATTTACCAATGATTCTCACTTTCGTCAAAATCCAGACAAAAATTTGAGCTTTCAGAACTTTCAACGACTTTTTATTATCTACTCGAAATTAAAATCAACTTATCAATAATATGCCAGATACTTAAAATAATAATCAATTTTATAACAATAATTCAATATCAATAATCAACATTGAACAATAAACAATACATTAAGCAATAGTTAAAAAAACATACTCTAGTTTTAGATCTTTTACGAATTATCAACATGCTTTCTGGAGATTTACTAACAGACTCCTAAAAGTTTCATCTACATTTTTTTCTTCGAAGAAGTGTCAAAACTTTAGTGCAACCGTCAAAAACCTAATCACAAGTTGATCATTAATGAAGAATGGTTGAAATTATCTGATCTGATATATCTCAAGATGATAAAAATCAAAGAATTCAAGATTTATAAAAAAAAAACCAAAAAAGGCGGACCTTAAGAGATAAAGAGGTGCATAGTGAAAAATCGTAGCAATCGGCGACACGGCGACTTTGTTATGATTTTTTATCCGTAAAACCGGCAACTTCTGCTGATGATGAAACTTCAACTGACTCAGTTTATGTTTTGCAAAGTGTGCTACAAAATTATCGATAAATATTCGCGAATGATGATTCTAAGTAAAATGTTAACCTCTATAAAGGGTCACCCACAATTGATACGTTGCGGATGCGTTGACGTTAATTTGACAGAAAACCTATGGGAAAACTGTCAAATTTACGCAAACGCATCCGGAACGTATCAATTGTGGGCCAGCCATAACTGTTTTATCTTTATAAAAATGCACGCAGAACAATTACATCGCCAATGAATCAACGAAAATCTACGAAAAATTCCACATAATACCTATGTGTTCACACATAAACGAAACCCTCTGATAAACACAAATGAAGTTTATGTGACAGATGTAAAGTATGTGTGGCCATTCATAGAGCTATCATTTGCTGATCGCATTGCAAAAATTCAATCCAACGTTTGCAATACCTCTTATACGACAAAGTAGGTTTTGTTTATTTTGCTCGATAAGGTACACTGACAAAATATTTCACTTAGCAACTACTGGAAACACATGTGAATATTTTCCGATACTAAAACAAGTGACTTTTACATGAATATCACATAGAAAAAGAAATTCTGCTTGACTAATCATTTACATTTCACTGGACACATAAGATTCACTTGATTTTGCAAAGCATTTTCCACTTCGTGAATCGTATGAGAGTTAAGGAAATTTCTAGTAGGTGTTTTCTACTGATTATGTGATTTTTGTTTTGTTTCTACGGTTCGATGAAGTATGTTTGGCTTCACACTGTTCGCCTCTTTACCTATACTCTTTAGGCGGACCTTGTTACTCCAAGATTCTTGGAAAATGATGGATTCGTCGGAACTGTTACAGATTCTCTTGATGCATTAAATATTAGTACTGAAATGTAACGAAAATGTCTTTTCAAAATTTACCGTAATCTCATCCCTCTAGAATCGTTTTCTTCAGTTAATAATCTGCTTCTCTAGGTAAACTGCAAATCACTACCATTAACGGCGAAAATAGAGTCATTAAAACTTCTCCGCAATGCAGAATTAAAAACGCCACTTACCAAAGGCACAGAAAAACCAACAGAACACGTTCCATTTCCAACACGTAAATAATTCATTTCCAATTCCAACCGCAACCAAATGACAAATGCAACTTCGATTCCCATGCAATTGAGCGCTCGCTTCCTGCCACCATCACCGCTGTCCTGATGGCAGTACAAAGGCATTATAGCCGGATTGGTCTGTTTACTTTATAAGGATTTCCAAATTCCTCGAATGAACCGCATAAAACGACGACCATCGGAGCCTACTCAATATTTCATGGATTGCTTCGATGATTGCCATCTGTCAAATATCCGAGGGCCTCCGGGCTGTATTGATTCATCTTGTTCTTTTAATTGTCCTCCGTTGCAACCGATTATAGGGCTTCTAATTAGCCAGTAGTTTTCCCAAGGGTCCATTGTGCCGCCCACCCCCAAAGGATCAACGATTTATGCTTCTTTTGTAGATTTTTGTGAGGTGCATCCTTATTTCGCTAACAACCATCGTCAATTAATTGAAACCTTCGCATCAATGCTACCGACGATGGATAAAGTTAATTACAGTACAAGTCAAAACAATTACAGGACAGGTTAATTTGATGAGCAATTTGAGGAACGGCTCAATTCCGCTTTCCCGGTTATTAAAAATCAGTATTAATTAAATATTATCGTTTCTCGAGCACCTTGTTTCTTTAGCAGCCAGTTAGTTGCTCCAAGTCTAATGAAGATCGCCCCGTGCAGACTGGCATTGAAGTTTGTATAAAGTTCATTATAATTTAATTTTCCGCTTTTCAGCGCAGTGTGGAGGGATAGTTTTTTTTTTATTTACTTCCACATAGTCTCACTTGTTTTTCCGACCCCGGCAGTCGGAATTGCATGTTGCATCGTCGTAAAAACTGAGAACGGCGAACGACGACATCAGAGTTGGCTAATTTAATCAAACAGTTCGACAATAACTTGAAAATTTCAATTGCCTTCTGCATTCATTCATTCGTTCGTTGATTTGTGACAGCCGGGGAAGCTTGGGGACTGAAAATTACACGTTTTGTTCATAAATATGTCAACGCTTAGCATAGGAGGCGGCGGGAAGGGTTGCAAATTTTTTCATTGCCAGGGAAAAGGACCGGAGGGTTGGAAATTTTCAACTGTGGAAGTTGGTTTCTTCTTTCAGTTTACTTAAAAATTATACGATTGGAGACTAACAACTACCGTTAGCCTGTAATCATATTTCTATTCATATCAAAACTAATCTGTCATATCGGCAGTGATTGGTTATTATTTATTATTTTGAATGACTACTTATAGAGTTGCTTCCGTTCAGATCGTCAAAGATTTCGTTTTTTGGTGAAATATGAATTTTTCGAGCTGTTCAGTCCCCAATCTGAAACAAGAAAAAATCAAGCCCTAAATTTAGGAATTCGAGTAAACATAAAGTGGAGATAAACATCATAGATGGCGGTTGGTAAAAATGGTGTTCCAGGCGCCTGTGTCCAGGGATGCCAGATATACAGACATTTGATCACGCATGCAGTTATCATACAGACATTGTACAGATATTGCGATAAAGTTACAGATTTTTACAGACATTGATATCCCTTACTAAGATTCTAATGCGGAAAAGATATCGCAGAAAACTGATTAACTTTTCAAATGATTCAGGGCCTTGTTTTGCAGGTTCTGCTAAATGCTTGGTGTTACGAAAGGCCTCATTCGAAAATAAGCTTTAGTACTTGAAAGCTTTTAACTTTGTGAAGGAACTTTCGTTAAATTTCAAGAATCTTCTAGAATCTTTGAGAATTGTTCAGTTTGAAGTCCTGCTGATATGAGATGAATGTACTACAATGAATTCAAGAAAAAGGATAGTACAAGCAACTATCCCCAGGAAACTAGCGATTTAAATTTGGTTCACTGCTAGTAATCCCATTGATTCCAAGTACATCTGCACCTTACACCTTGCAATACATTCTAGCACTATTTGGGTCTAGAATATTTGTTTTTTTTGTGCCAGAAACTATATGCAGAACAGAACAGAATATTTTCAAAAATAATGTATATATATGAGTTTAATAAAAATCCAACAAATTGATCAAATCAATTGTTTGGTCGTTTTATTCAAAGAACATGCTAAACTTCTTAAACAACTTTGGATTTGGAATGATAGAGTTTTCTGTAGCTGGACTGAATGTACTTGAAAAAACGGAAAATGTAACAAATGAACAATAATTGTCGAAGTTAACCTCCAGAGCAATTTATAGCTCTTTACTATAGGAAAATAATAAATTCCTGTTTGGGATTTAAGAATAACAACAGCTTTAGATTCACAATTTACGTTTGCATGGCAATTTAAAGCATACATCTAGGTTTAAGTAGCGTAATCATAGGCATAAGTAGCATAGTTGTAGGTTATTTATATTGTTGTCATTTAGTTATATAAAAACTAACATTTACGTTTAATTCCCCTAATATTCTTCCGGCAGGATCATAGGAATCTGCAAGCGGATTGATTGGAGGCCCATAGCGACACTCACCGATAGTTGTAAATATTATTTTTAGGGTTTCGAAGTCATTTTAAAGTCATAGTTATAACTTTCTCTTACCAGTATCAAAGGATTGTCGAATTAAGAATACTATAAATTTGCTCGGCAGCTTTTAAGGACTATTTTAAGTGAAAATTCAATAAAGTTTAGGTTTACATATGGAATAAGTTCAAATATCTGATAAGCTAGCAGGTATCTTAGATTTGAGAGTAATTATTAAGTTCAGCACAACTAATTTAATAATCTAGTAACAAATTTTCTTGCACGTTTTTTAATATATAACGTAGGTAAATCTTCTTCTTATGTATTTGTTTTTATTCTACTCACGACATGACAGATGGCAGTGCTGTCACTCTGATTCAGGGTTGAGCAGTGCCGCATACTTCAAAAGGGCGCGTGCTCCCAAGTTTGGTCTGCCAACAATAATTAATGAATTGAAAATATTATTATTAATTTTTGGATGCATTGGATTTGAAATTGATTTGAAATCCCCAGGCTTCATTAGACGTTCCGGAAAAAAATAAAGGAATGCTTTTTAAAAAAATAATATATCAAGCATAGATAAAAATCAAAGAAAATGTGCAACAATAATGATGAATTTGAAAAAATAGTTAAAACTTCTTAAGACTTCTTCGTGTTGTACAAAATGCAAATCTTTTTATCTTACTGGAAAATCCAATCGAAATTCAGGAAATTTATTACGTAATTAAGAAGTAAAGATTTTGTTTTGAATGTAGTGGAACCTACATTATGACGCTTAATGATTTCTACTATCTTGAAAAATGGGGTTATTTAATAGATAATCTTCCGTAAAATTTTTAGAAGATCTGCGGAATTTATCAGAAGTTCAAAATTTTTTAAAAAATGAGATTTCAACCTAATAATAGTTGAATTTTTATAAGCATCGTAGCACGTTTTTTTTGGAGTGATTTATAATCTTTTCTGATATACGACGAATATTTTCATGTTAATCAGGATTTGAAATAGTACCATGTGCCTCTCGACGCATGTTGATAAGTTAGCCTTGCATTTTTGGGAATTTATTGCTTTCTACGGGTGAACTAGACCATTTTTTTCAATATGTCTATTACTTAATTGAAATTTAAGCAAAGAAATGCGAAACAATATTTATCTGATCAAAGTTGCACTTAACAAAACTTCAGATAATTATACAAGTTTTTAAAGTGAAAATTAAAAACAAAGCATGTATACGGATCGTTAAATAAATGAGGTTAAGTTAAGCATCGAATGGTCTTAAGTTTTTAAAAACTTTAAAGAAGTCTTCGGACCCGTTCTGAAAACTAAATTGAGAACTAAAACAAGTACATTGCACAATTTTGACGAAATTTTAAAAATTTCATATAACGTATGCATGAAACCAATGTACTAATTTTGAATGGCGTTGAGAGAAAACTACAACAGGTAATAAAATGGAACAAAGTTTTCTTAAATCTCATGTTCATTGAGTTTTCCACAAAAATACATGACGTCGTGCTTCGCCGAAAGATGTTTTTTACTAACACCTTTATCCACTTTCACTTTTTTTAACACTATTTTTTAAAAAAAAAACTTTTTTGAGCGTATTAGTAGAACGACTGTGATTGGGAAACTAGGAGAATTTAAAATTTAACACTTCATTTGATCATTTTTTTTAAAAATAAAAAAAATTAAACCTTGAAACACTTTTTTAAATTTTCGCTAGTAATCGCGAGCAAATTCCATTTAATTCCACTATGAGCACTCGACACTGAAGAAGTCTGTAAGTAGCAGACGAAATAGGCCTATCTGTCAAATGATAAGCAAGAATGGTAGCAAATGACTTTGGAGTATCTCAATGTACTCCCGACTGTTCATTCTGGTGGATGAAAAAGTAATCTGCACCGTTCCAGCTTGACAAAATGCTCCCCAAACCATCAAAAGCCACTACCAACTAAAAGTCGAACAGTCGAAAAGTAACGCTGGGCCATCCAGATTGAAATTTTTTTTGGTCTGACAAAATTTTCTTGTGGGAAAAAGGAACTTAATTAATTTTATAATAGTGAATAATGAAGGTTACATACCTTACTCCAACCTCTACGCATATTAGCTCGTGTGAATTCGAGTCGGGCTTGTTTATGGCGAGGTAAGAGTCCTTGAGCTCGCATCAGTTTTTGCCGCTGAATATAAGGAGAGCTTTTCAATGTTCGATAGATTGTAGAACATGAGACGTCAAATGATAACTCACTTTTCGCTTTTGAATGAGTTACTTGCAGTTTGAACAATTCTCGTTGCGTTCTTTCCGACAACTTTTTTTTTGGTCCACCTGTCTTGTTATTCCCATATCATTCTGGATTTCTTTGAAAATTGATTATGACGTGATGCGATCTTCCCAAACGTCTAGCAATTCCACGTATACCAACATTACATTCGCGAAATGCAAAAAATTTACCTTTTTCTTTCTCCGTCAAATACGCTCCACGCGGCATTATTCCGGAGCATTCACAAACACGTCACAAGACGATAAAATGTGAAGGAAAACTGAAGCGCAATTCATGCAGATAGTTTTGTATGTATTGGTTCTATAGTTATGAAACAGCAAAAATGAGTGTTTTTATTATTATCCACTCACACAGTATATCACTGGATTCAGAAGTGTTGTGGTGTGAGTCAACTTCCTCACACAGTTTCTGCATTTGAATAAATGTAACGGTAGAATTCATTCTTCATTGGAACATATGGACTTTTTAAGTGGATCTATTATTATGAAACGTAGTGTATGACAATGTCATAAGACGATCCTCGAAATATTCAATAAATTTGCTAAAGATGGCATTCCTTGCCATTTCTGCTGCACAATCATGAACTAATATGAAGTTGTCAAAAGTCGACAAATGACATTCTAAGGAACTTTTCAGTGAACGGCAACTCTCTAGAGCTTCATTTTACAAAGCTATACTGCGGCGCTGTCTCTGCGGCATGATCTGGAACTGATATAATAATATCACAAGATTGCAAATGACATACTGAGAAACTTTGCCGAAGACAACAACTCTCTAGAGCCTCATTCGATTAAGATGGACTGCTGCGGCTTCTCTGCGGCAATTTCTGGAATTAATATAATTATGTCAACAGATGACAAATACTATACTGAGAAACTTGGCCGTAGACGGCAACTCTCTACAACTAGTCTGGAATACTATAATTGTTATGTTTTGTATTCTCCGTGCGTGGAGTAACGACCTCGTACTACCGCTAGAAACTATCACAAGTTATCAGTGGTACATGAGCGCCAACCAACACGTTACTATTGCCTATTGAGGTGGAGGATTCGTCCGTGCCTTGACCTACCCTGCAGTGGAATGTTAGGCAAAGGTAACGTTCTTGGTTCGAGTACTACGTTACTCATGCCCTTTCGCTCAATTTTCAATGCTTCTATTCTTTTTCCAACCTACCGTAAACTGGCGGAGCTTTCAACCCTTTCTCTTCATATCTTTCATTCTAGCAAACATTACTGGCAACTCTTGGTGCCTCATGGTGATGAGCGAACATCTCCTTCTAGTTTGGGATATTTTGTATGCAATTCTGTTCACACATCGAAATCAAAACCTCCTTCCCTTTGTAGCAGATTCCCTGTGGCCGATGTTACTGGAAGCAGGTTTTTTTTACTAGCAATGCATTTTTCTGACCATAACCTTTCAAATGTGGTATGAACATTGGGTCTAGGAGGATGAGACAGCAGTTCGTAGCTAAATTTGGCCATGGCGACGTTAAAGTTATGAGCCAGCTCCTTGTCTTGGTGGAAAAGCACTTTTCTCTACGAAAAATGAGGCTGTTTTTTCTGTTATTCGGCGTCGAGTCGCCCCAATAATTCCGCATAGTAGAGCCCTTTAACCGTTTTGCCCTTTTCTAGGTTGTCGATGCAGATCACACCTTGTGAATTCCAGAAAAAAAAGGAGGCCATCATCTTTCCGGCCGATAGACTGTCTTCGCCTTCTTCGAAGCACTTCCGCTGGGTTAACTTCATAGTTTCGACCGTTACTTGGTCTCTGGTGTGTATCAGTGGATCCATGTTTCGTTGACGCCCGCAGAAACAACGCAGAAAATCATTCAAATTGCGCTCTAACAGCATCAACCACTGCACAGTGGGAAAAAATGAACTCAAATTCCCCGCTGGTTTTTGAACCCAACCAAATGCATTCCTGAAGGGAAATGGGCTATAAAATCGGTTGGCGCAGGTTTCGTGTTGTATAGTGCACGGGAAGTGGCTCGTTTTGCCCTGATTCACCCGAAATTGATGATTTCTCTTATTTCTGCTCATATAGTTGCAATCTCCGCCATTTATTTTGAGTGAAAATGCATATCGTCTACGCATATCATATTAGGAAACTTTACAGAGATAATTTCATGTCGTGTCTGGCCCGTTTTACCCAAATTCATTTCATTTATTTGATTTTTCTTACATTAAATTGTTATGTTATGTATTCTCCGTGCGAGGAGTAACGATTATGATTTAGAAGGAGATGTTTGCTCATCACTATGAGGCACCAAGAGTGAACAACAATGTTTTTTGGCTAGAATGAAAGATGTGAAGAGAAAGTGTTGAAAGTTCCGTCAGAGTTCGGCAGGTAGGAAAATTAACAGATGTTTTTGAAAATTGAGCGAAAGGGCATGTATCCAATGGTACTCGAACCATGGACGTCAATCTTTGCCTAACATCCCACTGCGGGGTAGGTTGTAGCGACGGAACAAGTCCGCCACTTCTTTCCGAACAGCATCAATCGTCACTAAATATTTTCGCTGGAAAAGTACAAAGCCCACAGGACATCTGCGTAGAAGTAAATAGGAGTGACTTTGAGTGTTTAGGATCTTGTAGATAGCCCGTTTTGCCCCAATATCCCTTCAATTAATGGGTTTTCTTCATTCTGATCATATAGTTGCAATCTTCGCAATATATTTTGAGTCAAAATGCATACATTTAGCACATATCAAATTTAGAAACGTAACAGGGATAATTTGATGTTGTGTCTGACCCGTTTTACCCCAATTCAATTATTTAATCTATCACGGAAGAGAACGAATTTGAACTTGTGAGTTGCAGTGACGCACGAAACCGACTGTGTTGACAATAGGTCTGATATTGTTATACACTAAAGACAAGGATCATGTAAATTTAAGGCTTGACCATTCCACGTTTAAGTCAAGAGATATTTTTTTAACATTTTACGGACTTAGATATGAGGTTACCTTAGGAGCTGTTGTAAATGTAGCATCCGGAACGTAACTTTGAGTGTGCCAGTATTTATTATTGTGTTGAGGCCCATAAGCGTTCAAAAACACATGAAATAGAACATACAATTGAGTTATATTTATCTCTGAGTCTCGAAGTATTTATTACATCACTGGTTACAAATGCCGCCTCAATTGGGCTGTCTACAAAAAGCGAGGTTTTTTAACACCATATTGTAAAATATGCACGTCCTTGCGAAATTCACCTTGCGTGCTCGAGTTAAAAAAAAAACATTTTCTCAAAATTAACTATAACCACAGTGATATAAACTTACCTCAATCGGTGAATTAAGCCATTCGTCGTAAAGGACGAAAAACCGATTCTTGCCATGAGCTTTTTCCCATCGACGAGAAAACTGTTCAGGCCACACACCAGCACTCAAATGCTTAATTGATTCCCGAAACAGATTATTTATTTGTTCTTTATCTGTCCTTAAATATTGATAAGCATTCACAACATTTAGGTATATATAACATTTTTCCATTTTTCAAAGCAAAATCAAGTTTTTCGTTTAATTCTTTTCAATTTTTCAAAGCCTCCTACGTTACGAGCACGACACATAATAATTCTCTCTAAGTGAATCCACTCGACTCTTGTGAGAAAAATATTAGTTCTGAAAATGAGAAACCGCAACATAACGTTCTCATATAGCCTATTCTAGCAACTGAAGTGCGGTCGATTATTATGTGGATTTATCAAACGCAGTTTTGTTTTATGCGGTATATTGCGGCGATTGTGTCTATTTTGAAAGAATCTAGCAAAATAAAAAAATGCACTCTATTGAAATAGACAGAGGTTATTTTACAAGGGGGATACGTTCCACTTTTACTATGAAACCGCGTAAAAAAAGAAAAATAGAGTTGATAAATTCACATGGATAAACATTTTAAATTACTTCGATTTTGTTTGCATGTTTAGCCTTTTCATGAAATGGTCAAAATTCAATTTCTGGAAATTTTCAGTATTTACACTCAAAATTGTGATTCTTTTGAAAAACTGGCACATGATTAATTTTTGCCCAAAACGGAAAATGTGATTCAAATGAGGT
Organism: Aedes japonicus; assembly: GCA_034211315.2. Taxonomy (NCBI): domain Eukaryota; kingdom Metazoa; phylum Arthropoda; class Insecta; order Diptera; family Culicidae; genus Aedes; species Aedes japonicus. The sequence continues at coordinate 30,408 of JASCZW010006165.1, read as the reverse complement.
CGAAAAGCAATTCCGTTCTGGAGTTATCGCCGAAAACAAACCGTGTATAAGAAGACCTTAGTGTATGTGGATGAATTGGGGTAAAACGGGTCAGACACTGTTACGTTTTCTCATATGATATGCGTAAACGATATGCATTTTCACTCAAAATAAATGGCGGAGATTGCAACTATAGCAGAATTAAGAAAAACCATCAATTTCGTGTGAGTTGGGGCAAAACGAGCCACTTCTCGTGCACTACACAACACGAAACCTACGCCAATCTATTTTTTAGCCCATTTCCCTTCAGAAATGCAATTGGTTTGGTTCAAAAACCAGCGGCTTCTTTTACTTGGGAATTTGGGTTAATTTTTTCCCACTATGCACTGCTTTGAAATAATCTCACGGTTGCGCTTGTCCAGATGAGCAAACGCGCCAACCAGCTTTCTAAAAAATAGACCACAAGCAAAACACGTCGGCTTCAAAGCACGGCTTGCTGTGATCCTGATCAAAGTCGCGCTCTTATGATGAATCGCTGCTCCATGTATTTTTTTTCCCTTTATTTTATCTCTCTCTCTCTCTCGCAAACTTACCTTCTTATTTCAAATTGATATATATATATATATATATATATATATATATATATATATATATATATATATATATATATATATATATATATATCGATTGTTAATGTATGAACATTGAATCGAACTCCATCCGCAAGTAAGCATACAAACTGATGAGATTAAATTTTCAATGTCTAGTACAGATTTTGAGTTATATTAGTTCTAAATGTTGAGGCAATGGCTGCCGTCGAGAATGCTTCAGCGTAAGCCCTTATAGTATTACGAAAATTCGATGACATTTTGAACAAATCACAATCATCGTTTCCTCACCCGATGCAGATCATTATCAGATGCATTTCGCTAATCATCGTAATAGATTTTCCATTGAAAATGACATTTGCCCTCGCTGGTTTCCTCTAGTATTATGCTTTTAGTTGAAAACCGAATTTATCGACTAGCGACAATCGATTTTACTCTCGTTCTGTACGTTATACACTATGTCGGAAGTAGTTCGCTGTACAGCGCACTACTTCCGACATTAGGTATGACGTACAGAACAAGAGTAATATCGATTGTCGCTAGTCGAAAAATTCGGTTTTCAACTCACATTGTCAAAAAATGACAATCAAACCTCACATAATATGTCGTCTCATTCACACTCGTACCCACCGGAAGACAAAAGAACCAACGCATCCATTCGGGCCGCGAGTTAAGCCACTGTCAACCGCGGATGCGGTTGGTTATTCGATTGCATTGTTTTTAATCCGATTGTGTGTCGACCGGTGCAATTGCAGTATAATGCAACACACACACACACACGTCAACAATGTCGGAAGCCGTACGCGTGAAAATCTCCATCACCCACTTTCGATTCGGAAGGATTTATACCGTTTGGTGCCTTTTTGCCCTGGACTTGCGTCAGCGGTGGGCTGGGGATTTATTTGCACTGCCATTGTGCCATTTTTGGTTAGATACTACCCAGTTGACAAAGAAAGGAACTGGGATGTGACATTGGATTGGTGTCATGGTGTCGCGCAACCAATTTCCGGGTGTGTTCCCAAATTTGATTTGCACGGCTCGTTTAGGGCAGTAGATTATCTTTCAAGGTGCGGAAAACTTCTCCAAAATCGAATTTCCTCCTATTGAGAACGAATTTCATCAGTCAAACATGTCTGAGCACATTTTTTGGAGCGATGTGTTTGGCAACGGGGAAGGGGAAAATGATCCTTTAAAATGGGAACACTGATCGGATTATCCCCCCTGTCTCTGTCTCCTTCGTCGAAAGTGTATTTAGCCGACGAGACTTCGGTGGCGAATCTTCGATCTGAGAAGATGAAAGCGAACGCTGGATTTTCCACAAAAGGATGCAACGGAAAATTGTACGGATTTATTCCCCCCACAAAATCATCCCGGCGACGGTTGCGAGCTCGTATGACAGAGGTGTGCATTTACTCATTCACTTGAAAAGCCGAGATGTGATGAAATGAAATTATCGAACTCTTCGGATTGATTCAGCTTCTTCAGACATCAAATGAACTGGATAAATTTAATCTACTCGATACATTAGGCAACTGCTTGCTTCAGTTCCACGACACCTTTTAAAAAACAATCAACATTTTACGAATAGTGCCGTAATTGCGCATCATTTCACACATTCTGTTCCAGTTTCATCAAAGGTTCGGTCTCCACGTTCATTGAAAAATGTAATATCAATTAACATCCGCATTGTTTTTCCATCATCACGGTTCGTGTTCAAATTAGCCTGCTCTGTTCGCTGCCATGGGCAACCCCTGGCGCCGAAGCCGCATCATATTTTCCGGAATGCTCCGTTTAATGGGTGGGCACTCGGGGCAGCGAGCCACGTTCACTAATTACTCATCTTCCTGACGGCCGTCAGCCTTGTTCGGAGTCAATTTAGAGCACGGAGAAGCTACAATGCGTGAATCGTAAAATTAAATTGCGACGGTAGTAATTTCATGGCTGACTGGGCGGGAGATGATGAGTGTGTGTTGATGGCGAAATGAGTGGAGGGGTGTGACACGCGTGGGATCCAGGTCCTTTGGACGAGCTGGAAAAAGGGTGCAAGACGTGTAGATATTTGCGAGTGTTCCTTCGAGATGTGAACATTGCTGGGAAACGGGTTATAATGAAGCTGCTGTTGGGCAGAGGACATTCTTTTGAAGAGTGTCCTTTCGATGAAACGGCTGAATGGTTGGTTGGTTGCAAGGATGAATTTGGGTTCGGCACAAGTTTTGAAACAAGGTCGCTTATCGTGGTGAGTATGTGTCGGTTAATAATTTAGTATTGGAGTAGGCATTAGAAATGTGCACGGAGATATGTTGGTTCATGTTTGCTCATTTCAAACGCGTTAAATTCCTTAATTAATTGGGGTTCAAGCAAGATCTGTGCGTAAACGATTCGGAGTGTTGGGGTGTTTCGGAGTTTTTTTTTAATCCTGTCCACGTTAAATTTCGGACACTTTTCTTTCAGTGTAGATTTTGAATTATTTCCCGGATCGCTGAAACGTTTCACTTATATGACAGCTGAAACTCTTCACTTTATTTCGTGGTACCACATGTTTAAATTCATGTTGCATTTGGTGAAATGGCGTCGATTCAAGTGGAAGTGAACAAACGCAATTTGTACGAACGGCAGCAAAGTCCGAATTTATCGGTACGCGATCTTGCCAAGAAACTAAAACTACCGAAAAGTCCCGTATTTTGTACGAGAAAGAACTTAAAGCGGTTGCTACTGTTTATTAGAAGCCACGACTCTCCAGCTCTGTTTTGGCCTGATTTGGCCTCTTGTCGCTATGCGAAATTCGTCCTGAAATGGTATGCTAGGTACAACAGGTCAAATACTTGCCAAAACAGCCAATCCACCAAATTGTCCAGAACTTTGCCCAATATAGAAATAATGGGCTTTAGTTAAGCGGAAACTCTTCGAAACTAAGAAGAAAGCAAATGGTACCGATCGTTTCCAGATGGAGAATAGTCACGGTGGGCGTATCTGTGGATACCGTACGGAACCTGATGGCGGGTGTACCACCGAAAGTTGGAGAATTTTACAGAAAGAAGGATAAACATCTTAATCAACTGTTTCTAATGTACACCGTGTCCAATATATTCTCATACACTTTTTCCTTGCGTTGGTGTCGTGCAACTACTCAACATGCTTCAGATATGTGTTGGTGTAGTTTTGCACTATGTTTATACAAACGCTTTTAGGTTATGTCCTATTGTTTTCATTCGATGTTTATCTTTTACCAGCGATGAAGGAGTTTCGTGCTGTGGTGATAAAAAAGTGTATGAAAGGTGAGTGCCCGGGCGCTATTTTCAGAAATTTGAAAAACCTCCGTGTAAAGCGGGATTTTGTGTTCCTAACCATCCGAAGGTACCGTGACACCTGCTCGTTGGATGACCGGAAGAGATCCTCTTCGAGAACTGTTCCAGAGAGTGATAGGAATATTCCACGGTTCCAAAGTGCTGCGTCAGTGATGGTTTGGGGAGGAATTAGCAAGCAAGGCAAATATTATAAAACGGAAGTTTTGTAGAAAGTTATCAAGCCATATGTACAAGAGGTGTTTGAAGATGATCACTATGTGTTTCAGCAGGACAGAGTGCCATTGCATACTGCAAATCTCGTTTAGGGCTGGTGCCGAGAAATTTTGACCGACTTTTTGGACAAGAATGAATGGCCTCCCAGTTCACCAGATCTGAATCCCTTAGTTTATTTCGTATGGTCATACATGCTGGCGAAGGTAAATGACCACAGGGCGTCTAATATGAACAAATTCAATCCCGTAATCAAACGAATTTGGGACGAAATGCCGATGGAAGTCGTGAGTGCCGCCTGTGATGGTTTCGAAAAACGTCTGCGGCTGGTCAAGAAGGTTAAAGGCGGTGTTATTTCAAAACATATGCTGTAGTTGATCAGTATTATATTGCAATATAATGGGTAAAATTATCAATCAAATCTGGATTGTCGATTTGAAATAAATAGAATTTTATGTTGTATGAGAATATATTGGACACGGTGTACATATAAATCTTTTATGTTAAAATAAACAATCGGTTCTGTCGAATTACCTGTAATGTTTTAATTTTTTTGCTATTATTTTTGTGTCCGAAATTCACCGTGGACAGGCTTTAGCACGCCGTTTTATTTGTTTAAATAGTGAGCTCAACCCATTTTCATTGGGGAAGTTCACTTTTAGTTTAGAGTAATAATAAAGAACATAATAATGAGAAACTTACAATTGGTCTGCTAGTTTACTTTCTGGACACAACAGGTTGACGAACATCACGAACTACGCTTTTCTACCGAATGATTTGAGGAAAGCAACTACCAGGAAATTTCTCTCACCAATGTCTGACAGCTGCCGTGTTGGGATGTGTTGCTGGTCACGCATAGAGTTGCGTGGTATCGGTCAGCAGTGACGTAGGGTTGCCCTAAACATTCCTCGACATTCGGCGCATTCGGTGGTACTGTTTTACCTTCATTATTCTTCCGTGTCTTGAACTCCAGGATGGCAACCCTAGTCACAGGTCACCACAACACTCCTCCAGAAGCCTGGACATGGACTTGTCTGCTTCGCCCATCTCGTTCCTTGATAACTAAAAGAATCTACCCGGGCTAGCATCCATTCCAGACCAACGGGTCTACGATAATGGCGAGATCACCGACCTGCGGCTCCTTGGGTTCTTCATACCACTTAGTACACGGAAAAAAATCCGTGAACTGCAGTCATGCATTTTGGAACAAGCAAAAATACACCATGAAATTAATCACGTATTATGAAATAAATAACGTTTAAAGAGAAAAATCCTGAAAACGTGAACTCATTCACGGTCCATTTTTATTTTCGGGAACGCTTTTTTTTCTGTGTACGGCCAGCAATGATCGAGTGATATTCTCGCACCCAGCCGTGTCAAAACTGGTTCTCCAAATTTATGGTTAATCGCCAGTTAGTTCTGAGGCACCCTGGAGTCGCTGGGAATGCCATCGGAAGCTGAGCGACGCCCTGTGAGCTGCTTTGACGAAAAGCCCCCTGCGATTTTGCCTCCAGTGGCGAAAAAGTCAACGGCCTAGAGTTGACGATCCCTTCCGCTTCAATCATCAACGTGAAAAGAATTTCATCATTAGGATTACTGGTAGTCAATAGAGTTGAGAAGAGCTGACGGAGGATTAAGCACCCATTTGGTTACTGAATTGGTGAAGATGGCAGACAGTTGCTGGTTCTTTTCTCGGATTTGCTGCTGCACACTCCCGCTTCACTTTACTCAAATTTTGAGTACAATTGTATGCTATCTCTTTTTCTCTCACGGAAATGTTACTCTATGTTTGTTAAATTGTGGATCAACTCAATTTTTGAGTAGATCCACTTTTTACGGAAATTGAGAAACATTTCCGTGAGAGTAAAAGAGATAGCATACAATTGTATTCAAAAATTGAGTAAAGTGAAGCGGGAGTGCGTTTCGCAGTTAGCGCCGATGAAATTGGTACCGTTATCGCTCCTGATATCCATGGGCGGCATATCGCCATCTTTCAAGCGTCAGTGAACAGCGAATGAACCACCTCTAAATGAACGGCTCAAATGGTAAGACAGGTAAACAGTTTTGTTTATGCTTGCTTAGTGTTGCTCAAAAACGAGTGCATTGTTTAGATATGCGAACTGGGGGCGACCCCAGTGTAGTGGTTAACATCCATACCTATCACGCCAAAGTCCCGCGTTCGAATCTCACCCCGGGACAAGTTACGAAATTACCCAAAAGGCATTTGAGTGACTACAACGGGAGATGAACCAGGGCTGAAAATCTCGATAATCAAGGAACTAGACTAACTGCAACTAACTGCACAGAAATCTCAGCAAAAAAAGTATACGGTTCAACATTTTTAAAGCGGGATTGTTGTGGCTTCGATTGTTTACTATATCTTAAGATCCCCAATAACTACTCGCAAGCAAAATAGTGGAATACTACCAAAACTTATGGACGCAAAAGGACTTATCCATCTTTCTCGTGCAAACAACGAGGATTCACTGAGCCAACGGAATGTCGCAAAAAAGTTTTATTGTTCTCATCAGTACATCTGCGAAACAGTGAGTCGGAATTAGGTGAAATAAGTTGAAAATGTTTTGTTTTGGGCGACGAAAGTCGTTCGAAGACGTACTTTCCCGGAAACAATCAATACTATTCCATGGATAGTTCTACTGCATCTCAGAACATTAGGTATAAGTTTGAACAGAAACCGATGCAGTACATTGCCATTTCCAAGCCAGAACGAATGTTTGAAGAAAATTATGATCCCGTTTCAACAAAAAAATCATGCAAATGGACAATACGTGTTTTGGCGTGGACAGAACGTGGAAGCGTCATCGCAATAGTCCAAAAAAAAAAAACACAATCGTTCCTGAATACCCATTCGATCCCATTTGTACTCAAAAACCAAAACCCGACAAATCTGTCTCAGTGTCGCCCAATCAAAGATTTCTTCGGTATTTTGAGCTCCTTCTATAAAGCCCCCCACCCCTACTCACGTTTTTTATATGGACCTTCAAATTTGTTTGTATGGATCGTCACGTTTGCCCAAACCCCCCCCCCCCCCTACCACGTGACATAATTAATGGATCTTCCCCTACGGAAAATATTCACAAATGAGCTCTGAAAAGAGCTCAATCAAGTCTTCGACGTAGACATATAAAGGGGTAAAATTAAATTCTCTACTGAAATTTTCTTGGTTCAACATTTTGATCTTTATTCTTCGCTATACTTTTCATAAGTGATCCTGATTATCTTCTTCTTCTTTTGTTTTTAAGAGGGATTTTAACCCTTCGGGTCATTCATTCAAAACTACGGCCCTTTAAATCATCGACTGTCTGCTTTCAAACTCGGACCACTTGGTTCCATCATTTGCCGTGTTGGCTTTTCTGCATACAACTGATTGCCGATAGTGACGATTTAATCCAAGCGAGGACGGTTTTAGAATCTGTCCAAAGTACTCGCAGCGATAGTGGCATGCTATGATTACTACAAAGCGTTTTCATCAACCTACAGCCAATCGTTGTCGCTTGAAGCTCGATTCTTGGGATGGAAAGCGATTTCCACGGCCTCGTTGCTGCTTAAAGCCTGTCCACGTTAAATTTCGGACAAATTTCTTTCAGTGTATTTTTCCAATTATTACACGGATCGCTGGAACGGTTAAATTATATGACAGCCGTAAAGACCATTCGGTTGAGAAAACATAAATATGACATGCTAAGTCATAGACTTAACAAAAGCAAATGCAGAGCTTCTATATTCTAAATGAATGAGAGCTCCTCGATGGTGACGTTAAAATTACTGCACAACGGAAGCGGCATGAGTCCTAGTCCTCATTTTTTACATATAAGGATGGTCTTTGCTAATATCGGTTGATTGTTTGAAGTAATGGGCCTTGAACACGAACCGAAAGAGTGGCGACCCCGGAACTTCTAGGAAGCTCCCTAAACTTCTGAGAAAAAATCATGGAATGTTTCCTAATGCTGAATGCTAAAAAAAATCCTAAGAAGTTTCATGAGCTTCTGTGACGTTTTCTGAAATTCTGGAAAGCTCCACGATCTTTGGGGAAGTTCTCTGAAATGCTTGAAAGATCCCAGGACTTCAGAAAAATGTACTGTGTAGTGTAGTAGTTCTATGAACTTCTGAAAAATACTTCAAAAAATCAGATAAGTTTTGTGACCTTTTCGGAAGGTCAATGAATATCTGGAGAGTGTCATGAACATCTGGGAAGAACTCTTAACTTTTCTTAGAAATTCTTAGAACTCATGTTGGAAATACTCTGAATTTCAGCGAAGTTGCTGAATTTTCTCTGAAAAACGCTTAACTTCTGGAAAGTTCCCTGATTTTCTGGAAAGTTCTCTGATTTTCTGGAAAGTTCCCTGATTTTTTGTAACATTCCCTGCTTTTATGGGGTATTTCCTAAACATCAGTGAGAATTGCAAAACTTCTGGGCTGAAGTTTTATTAGAACTATCCCGAACTTCTGATTAGTTCCCTGTGTTTTTGACATGTTCACTGAATATATGCAATTTTTTTTTTTTTAACTTTTGGAAGCATTTTCGTTTACCAGTTTCTTCACCTCTTCTGGTGTTCGGGTACGCAAATACTGCAGACCATAAGTCTTCAGGATAGCTTTGCAAAGCAAGTATTTTTCGTCGTCTGCTAACGGAGCACTACTGGCAGTAAACATTATTTGATCAAACAAATCCCTGGCAAACAGTTTGAGAAAAATCTGCGATCTCTGAATAAAAAACTTCTGCTCTCTGATGTTGAATGATTGACAGGTTGACAAGTGGTGGTGGGTTCCGCAACAAGAAATACAACACCGGTGTGGGGAACGCAAATGTGGTCTATTTTAGCTGGCTCTATTCAAGTTTTGCTGATGCAAATCAAGTTTAAAGTTGTTCCAAAAATAGACCACCCCTGAAGATGCCCTACGAGTTCCGGCCAGTCTATTTTGCCGCGTAACAAGTCGTAGCCAACCAGTTGCTGAAGCGCTTAACGGGTCATGTCATGGAAGATTCCGTACAAAGAATCGCATGAAGAGCTTTTGAGTTCGTTTGTTCAGTGATGCGTGATATGATATCCAGACAGCGGCCGTATATTCCAGTATGCTACGGACCTACCTACTTAGTACAGAATAATGTCTTTTGTGCGTAGATATCTGTGAAATTCCGAGTGTGACATTGAATTACAGGGAACCCTTTCTCTCTCTTAACGAATGCTGCATATCGGAAAAGCAAGAGCGCGTGAGCAAAACTCAAGAAGAGATGGAGGAATTCCATCTACACCAGGGCTTTTTGAAACATCAAGGTCGTTCAAGGCTTTCATGACGTCATCGGGTGAAAAACAAAGCGGATACACAGGTGGCGCATTTGTGCTATAAACTGATTGGAAGACGCACGCAAACAAGTTCGCAGCATCGACCCCGTGGAATTCAACTGTGCTAGGAATACTATCAGAAGATCGTTGTAACTTCACGAATTTCCAAAATGCCGCTGGGCTTTGCCAGACTTGCTTGCAATTGCTGGACGTGTTCCTCATAACAGGACTTTAGTAGTACGTTGTATCTCGTTTCGATTAATCGGAGATTATTTTTAGTTTCGTTGGCGCTGAGAGGTCGTTTATGCGACGTACGTAGATATACCGCAGATTGCGTAGCATTGGATTCCACCAGGGTAGCACAGAAATTGTGCATAGAGAGTTTCATACAGTACTAGCTGACCCGGCGAACTTTGTTCCGCTTTAACCGATTTTAGGATTCAAATAATTCCGAACATTCATGATTTAATTTTATTTTTAAGTGACTTGGCTTGTTGTCACCGCAATTTTTTTATGGTTCGTTCGTGATCGAGAACTGATTACGAAACTTGAATTTTAGATATTGATTGAATGAAACACTTTTCGAATATGTTTGAATTTATATGCTTTACTTACATGATTGTAGAGGTTGACAGAATTTTGCGCCAGTTCAATTTAGTGCTATGTGGTAGATTAAATTCTTTTTTCCATTATCCGGCACGTAAATAAACAAACATTAATGAACAACAATGCCAGAAGTATGGGCACTCGAGATTAATCCCGCACACTTCCAAAGATTGGCTTTGTGATTTATTGATTGTCATGGCAAATTAAAGGAGAACCGCAAATTGTATTCGTTTGAAATAAGTCGAATTCTTGGACACTTCCTCGCCCTTGAATTCGCCTTTAAGTATCATTGCTTGAATGACATTATTCTTGAGTTGCTTAACGACCAATCTTGTTCCTTTACACAATTTCGGTTGATTGAGGTTCTGGAGCATGATGATAACAGATCCAATCTTCAGTCGTAAATTATATGGTGGTAATCCTGGTAAATCCTATGAATTCAGAAATTTTGTTGGATATTTGGTTACTTCGTCTGGATTAGTAACACAATCAGTTAAGTTGAATGAACGTAATTGTCCAGGAATTAGGATTCAAATCCTTGGCATCCTTATTTTTCGCACGTGCACTTTACCAATCGTGGTTCTCATAATTCTGGATAGTGTTTGGTAATGAGTTCCTCTTTCGTCGTTGTGAACTGGCAGACATTTGGCGGGAACGAAATCAATCCATTGCCAATCGCCAACAATTGATTCGAAAAATCTCCCGGCACACGGATCGTTTTTCAAGGTAACTCAGACATTTCTCGTCAACTGTTGCTTCTTTACATATCGCCACAAATACGAAATCTTAATGCTTGTGAAATGACAGGTACTGTTTGCCGAAAATCACCTGGCAACAAAATCATTGCGCCTCCAAGAGGTCTCGAGTTACTGCGCAGATCTTGCATTGTTCGATCGAGTGCCTTCAATGCTCGTTTTGTGCCATTTTGCATTCGTCCCAGACGATGATCTGACAACACTGCAACACTTTCGTCCTTGCCGAATTCTTCGAAATGTTGCATGTCGATTCGTCTGTCAGTTGGAGATTCAACGGCAGCTTCAACGCAGATTGAGCCGTTCGACCGCCTTCCAACAATTTGGCTGCAATCCCTGAAGAGGCAACCGCCACCGCAATATCTGATCATGAGCGAACGCATGCCAATAGTAATGAAATGATGTACTTTTTGCAAGTTCCGCCAGGTACATTGATGAAGAACACGGCTACATTTCAGTCGTCAATCGGTTTTATCAAAGTTTCGTAAACGTCCTCTTGCTGAGGATCCACTGCCGCACATGAGTAAACACATGTATTCGAACAAAATCAGCGCCTCGTTGCGCATCTTATTGTTAATTTACAGCTCGTAATTCACAATGGTTGTGCGAGCTCGATGTAAAATATTATCAACCATTTCATCCTTGTGTTTGTTCCACAATTCGACTACATTTGATGGAAAGCATGTCGAGATGATGATCGCAAACAGGGTATGAATTTGATTGCAGGTGCAGTAAAAATGGCATTGGCATGTGTTGTATGCCAATGAGTGTCGTTTTCAACCGCTGACAGGCCTCTCGATATGTCACACATAGAAGATCACCCACAGTCCGAAACGACTCAAACGAAGCTGGACCACGAACATTAACCAAAAGCAGAATAATGACACCTGTGAGATTGAGCAATGTCATGTGGACTGTCATAGTTAACTCCGATCCATGTCAAGGATAACTCGATCAGAACGAATAAATACCATACATAATGTATTGAAAATCTATCATTTTCGAAATTTTCATTTTTCTCATAAATTTGTCCAACTTTTTTTTTTTTATAAATGTTCCTTGAGCGCAGCCAAACACAACACCGAGAAGACAACTTAAATCGGACGATCCGTTCTCGAGTTATGGGCGGTCTTACGTATGCCACTCTGTTTTATATATATAGATGTTGTAAAATTGGTGAGAAATAGCATCGATGGAATCACCCTCCAAAGTCTGTTGCCCATTAACAGTAGCCAGTACGTTATTCATGGAGTCGAAATAGCAGAGCCTGAACTACAATTCAGGTGGATAAAGGGTGGAACGGTCAAAAATTGGTCAAACATGGTTAAGTGCGCACTCATTTGTTTATTATATAAATGATCAATCTCTATTTCTTATTGAAGTTTATCGTCTACAAAACACAGGAAAAATATTTGATTAGTCTTCCGATTTTCCAAATGCGAACTGTCTGGCTTTACGTTTCACACCTTCCATCAATTTTTGTACCGCTATTATATTCACCTTATTTGATGCTGAACGCCAATTTGCCTTGAACTGTTTTCATTTCCAACTGTGTTGATTTCTCATGAGGTTTATTTTTTCGATTGTCCAATATTTTTCAATTGGGCCCAGTTGCAGTGAGTTTGGAGAGTTTTGCACACTATTAGCGCTATACTATTCCTGAGCCATTTTTCCGTAGTGGCAAGAAGCGAGGTCTGGCCAAAACAGCATGGAACAACCATGTTTCTTCAAGAAAGACAATGAGCGTTTTTGGATGCATTTCTTTACATAAACATCTTGGTTGACAGTGCCATTTGTCACGAAACCTTCGCTTTTAATCCCACAAGTTCAAATCGCATGCCAAACCTAGCTATTTTAAGCAATATTAAGTGATTTTGCCAAATCAGTGTGGAAATAATTTGGATTTTGCTTATGCGCGTGCAAAATTTTGATACGCTGCTCTTCTTACTTCGACGCCATTTTGACAACTGAATAGAAAATGGCAAAATAGAGTCAACTTTTTGTACGCATACACCTACAAAATGAGGGATGTTCAAGTTTTTAAAATTGTTTTTATTTATTATTTATTGTTTTATTCAATTTCGTCTCCCATCACTCCACCACTCCACCCATCAAATTTTGTACAACCAATTTTCCCAGTGTTTTTGTTGTTTTTACCCAAATTTTCTTCAATTCTAGCTCTGTTTTATAGTTTTTGGATGTTTGCGAAGTTCCGTTTTCATAATTGCCCAGAATTTTTCAATTGGACGAAGTTCCGGTGAATTCGGTGGGTTCATATCCTTTGGCACAAAATTGATTCCGCTGGCTCGGTACCACTCCAATACGTTTCGAGCGTAGTGGCAGGATGCTAGATCAGGCCAAAACAGAGTTGATCCTTTGTGCTTCTTAATGAATGGCAAGAGACGCTTCTTAAGGCACTCTTTCGTGTAAATCGCACCGTTTATTGTTCCGGAAGTGATGAAGGGAGCACTTATTTCACCACATCCGCAAATCGCCTGCCAGATTAGAAACTTCTTTGCAAATTTCTATAGTTTCTTCTTTCGAACATCCTCCGGAACATCGAACTTCGACTTGGCAACGAAATATTCTTGCCCAGGAAGTTGACGGAAGTCGGCCTTGACGTATGTTTCGTCATCCATCACGATGCAACCGGATTTGGTGAGCAGCTTCGTGTAAAGTTTCCGGGCGCGGGTTTTCGTAGTGATGTTTTGTTTTTCATTCCGGTTTGGGGCTTTTTGCACTTTGTAAACATGTAACCCAGCACGCTCCATGGTTTTCTGCACAAAACCGACTGACACCTTAGACTTTTTAGCGACATCTCGAATTGACATGTTTGGACGGTTCTTGAATTGTTGTACGACTTTCCTGGCCATTTTACTGTCCATTGGACCACTTTTACGACCACTCCCTTCCTTCCTTTGGACACTCAGACTCTCCTTGAAGGTTCTTATTACACGAGACACGGTTGTATTTGCAATTCCAAGCCTTTTAGCAATCCACTGGTGGGACGCCCCTGGATTTTGATAGTGAGTGCACAAAATTTTCTCACGGACAATTTCTTGTTTCGACGACATGACTGGAACTACTGAATGTATAACTATGAAACTTGGCAGATGTAAATAATACACTATGAATAAAATCTACTCAAATTTCTAGGTTTTTTACTCATAGGATTCAAAAGTTACAGAAGATTTTCTGTGTGCCATTTTTATCGAATACACCCTTTAATCGCATTATGTGAGCATTAAACGGAGTTCAGAAGTCTTGGTGCGTAGTCGTCTCACGTTTTGGTCAGAATCCATAGAACTGACTTGGCGTGCGCACATACTCTTGCTAACTTCACCTGCTAAAACAGACAAATTTCCCATGCTCTACGTCATATTTATGTCAGACAACACTATCTCAATTGTAAGTAAAATAAAAAATCTCGATAGTAATCAAGAAAATTATACGATTTTTCTACACTGAAACTAGTTTTTAATCTTTTCGTAAACACGGATTTTGTACATAGAACAAATGTCTCGTAAATTGTATGAAGCATTCATATTGCTTATCATCTAACAAAATGCTATCATTACACCTTTTTGGTACAATGCACAAAATGAATCTCGTGAAGACCAGCCTTCGATCGTACTCATAAATGTTATTGCTGCTGCTGGGATGGCGGGAATCGTTAAATTATCCCAAAATAGAAATTAAACGCTGTCGAGAGTTAGAACCTCATGCACAATAATCAAGTTGCTTCTCACGAGTCAACATGGTTTATTGAGAACAACCACACAATAACAGCTCATTCCTAAAATACAGGATCGAACCCCATGTCAGAAACATTAAAAAAATATTAGATGAACAACTGAGCCGATAAAGTAGATTTGTCGTTCATGGAACCATCAGAGAGACGTTTTTTATTGGTAACAAATTACTCGTAGCTCTTTGTATTGTTTTCGTAGAATGAACGAATGTTCTTTCTGTGTCCACATATGCTTAGTGCTTTTGACAGTTGCTTGTGTGGCATTAAATACGAAGGTAGCTTCTTAAAAAGAACAAATCCGTTTCGTTGCAGAAAACAACGAATAGATTTGTTAGTCCTACCTTCGAATTCGTAACATAAACGAAAATTAATTTTCAGTGTATATAAGCTAGCCCTTTCCTAACATCATGCTCTTCCATCCAGTTTAAAACTTGCCTATTGACATGAAATCAATTTTCTAAAAAACAAGTGTCATTCCCAGCTGACATCAACCGAGCCGGGACAGATCGATTCATTTCCAATTTACTCGCTATTATTGAATATTTGATACATTTCCCCGGTGACATTCCAAACGTCGGGCCGTGTCCAAGTCATGTCAACCGCAATCCATAGCAGAAAAAAAACAAACAGACAATCCTAAGACACTACACACCTCATCACACCGTCCATATCCGTCACAAACGACGACGGTCATTGCTTCCTTCCGTCCGGGAAATCAATCATATCAAAAAGGAAAAATTACCCCCTCCCCCCTCGCGTCGGTCTACCAACGGAGTGAACTCTGTTTGTTTTCCAATTTCCCTTTTGGGGTGGAATCACTGCAGTCGTCCGGAAATTGGCCACCCCGTCCTAGCCAGCAACCGTCAGCAATCGACGCAGGGGACGCGGTTACGTTACCTACCTGTTGACAGTCTTTTACCAGCTACTTACCCTAATCGCAGCAAGCTAGCCGTTTGTTCTTCTGCCGAGGGTGATGTCCGTCAATGGAAGCAGTAAAACAAAACCGGATCCAAGTAAACTGATTATATTGCTATATGCCCAATATAAAAGGTTTTCTTTATTGATGTTATTCGATTCCTTTTCTTCTATTTCGATTCTCTAAACGCCTAAACGACATACATTCTTGTGGAGATTCGGTATTTTAGGTTGAAACAAAGTTCGCTCTTTTATATCTATTCTTTGGGGGCGTTTAACGTGATAGTAGGTACTTAACTCCTAAGGGAAATTCCTAAACAATCGCACTTGGTTCGCGAGGGCGTCTACGAAAAAGGGACCAAAGATGATCTAACACAGTAATTTAGCTTTACACATGTCACATTTTCTACCACTAATCCAAGCGTTCGTAGCTCGCTTGATGAACGTGCTCAATGATGCGAGCGGCAGCCGTTGGTGATTCAACGGTAGTCAAAGTAGGCTGGTGTTGTCCTGTGGTTGATGCTGGTGGGGCGGTTGCCGTCGCAACCGTTGATACTGATGGGTTCAGCACGGTCGCAGTAGACGATTGGTTGTGCGACCAGATTGGCGCGGCCAGACGCGGCACTGGTCGCAAGACGTTCTGTCATGTTTTGTCCCGACCGAAGTGGAAAGGTTGAAAGCTGAGGAAAAATTTAGCTGTTTAATAATTTTGGTTAGGAGGCTATAGTACTCAAGCAGGTGTACCTTTTCAGATAATCTTCGTACTGGTGGTGTCTTACATACTGGAAGGCAGACAGCCGCTCCCGTTGCTGGAGATAGAGTTCGCTAAGTGACTGCCAGCGCCTTTTTTCCAGCTCGGAGTAGTTTGTGACGTCTTTCGGGAAGTTAGCACTGGGGACTCCATAGGCGGCAGCTGCAGCAAATGGAAACAATCCACCGACGGCGCCGGTGGCACTTCTTGAGAATGCTCCGGCAAGCGAATGGTTCGCTGAGGATGAAGAACCGGCTACAGGTGCATGAGGAGGCGCTTGACCACAGAAGAGGGCAGCTGCAGCGGCTGCATTCTGATGAGCTAATGTGGCGGCATTAATCATTCCGGAACCGGACCCATTCTGACGTCCCGGTGGTTCATGCAACGTTTGATGTGATTGGAGGTGCTTTTTCAGGTAACTTTGACTGAAATTTTGGAGAGAATTTTAAATTAATGGTTTAGGAAATTTATGTTTAATTCGAAGAATGAATCACAAAATTGAAAATGACATGACAATATTTTTCTCAACCTGATTAAGGTTAAATTGGATTAATTTGTAAGGCAGTTTTCTTCTACGATTAGTAAATAAAATAATGCAACATTGCACAGTGGTCCAGGAAGCAAATTCAGCTGGAAAGATACATTTTCAGCTTAAGTTTGAAGTTGTGGTGCAAAATTGTTTCCTACAAAGTTGTTTATAATAACAAGGCGCTTGTTTTGGTGTGAACTAAAACTAGGTGGAAAATAAGTTTCAGAGAAACCGAAAATCTAACTTTTTCATTAGCAGCAATAAAGGCATAGATTTTGGTAAAATGTTGTAGAATAAATAATTTCAAGCAACTTTGATGGTATAATTTTTTCTGTACCTTTTGATATGACTGAATTACAGCATTTTCCCCTACGTAGCTTAGGGTGTTTCTATAAGAATCAATTTTTTTTCTGTAACTTTTTCATTTCAGATTTTTCAGCAAAGTTGCCTTCCCATTCATTAAAGAACAATGAATGTTACAACTTTTGGTGTACTGAATTTTTTTTTGTTCTGATTATCGAGATTTTCAGCCTCGGGCTGGTTCATCTCCCGTCGTAGTCAGTCAAACACCACTTTTGGGCATTTTCGTAACTTCTCCGGGGGTGAGATTCGAACTCGTGACTTAGGTGTGAGAGGTATGGATGCTAACCAATACGCCGGGGTCGCCCCCAGGTACTAAAATTGTGTCTATCGTATGTCAAACAAAATTTGCTATGATTTTTGTAAACAAAATAAAACTTTTTCAAATGTCGATTTTTCTAGTTAAGGCAAACCAAAAATATATTTCTCAGCAGCATTTGAAAGGGTTTTTATTATTGCATATTATGTTTGAAAACTGGAGGTAGTTTATTTGTTAAAATTGAGTAAAACACATTTGAAAAGGGCGTAATTTTATAAGAAAATCGTTAATTACTCCTAGAGGGTTTGAGCTGTTTACTGGAATGCCTGTAACTAGATATTAGAAGAAAAATTAGTATTCTTCATTTAATTCCAACTACCTTTGCTTATCTTCGACAGATACGCGTATTTTGTCTACAATGTGCAGACTTCTTCAGTGTCTCGTACGAAGTCGAGTTGTTAGTACGAGACACTGAAGAAGTCTGCACATTGTAGACGAAATACGCGTATCTGTCGAAAATAAGCAAGGGTAGTTGGAATTAAATGAAGAATACTAATTTTTTTTCTAATTTCTAGTTAATTACTCGCTAACGGTAAGAGACATCGGCAAAATTCAAACGTCAAAACTTTTATCTTTTTAAGTTATAAAAATCATTTCAAGACAACATTGCTGACAAATTTAAAATCAAAAAGTAAGAGCAAAAAATTGTTTTTTCTTAACAATTTTTCAGAAAAAATTATACCATCAAAATTGCTTGAAATTATTTATTCTATAACATTTCCGAATAATGTATGCCTTTATATCTGCTAATAAAAAAGTTCGATTTTCGATTTCTATGAAAGTAGGAACCACCGTAGTTCACATCAAAACAGTCGCCTTGTTATTAAAAACAACTTTGTGGAGGACAAAACTCCAAAACTTCAAACTTTGGCTAAAAATGTATCTTTCTAGCTAAATTCGCATTCTGGACCACTGTGCAATGTATATAAAAATCCCTACACCCAAAATAAATTACACCTATCCAGTAGAAAATATCCACAAAATTTTCACTTAACTTTCATGTGATTCAGGAAGTGGAAGATGCTTTCCAAAATCAAGTGAATCTTATGTGTCCAGTGAAATGTAATTGATTAGTCATGTGAATGAATTTCTTTTTTATGCTATATTCATGTAAAACTCACTTACTCTGGTATTGGAAAATATCTACTTGTGTTTCAGTGTACTTTCTTCTATCATTTCCCTAAAAATATCAAAAATATTTTCTTGAGAGAAAATAATCAGATACTCCCTGAAAAGCTGATGTTAAATAGGACTACAAAGACCCAAACCCCAAGTATACTTGCATGCTTAGCAAGTTTTCGAGCTTTCTGCATTTGTGAGCGCTAGGATAGGCCTTTGAGGTTGGAACTCGGATCTAATTTCGACATAATATTTTCAAAAATTTTGTTCTCAGGGCAGAGAAAAGTTTTTTTATATTAAATTCCGTCATGTGACTTCCATAGCGTGATCACGTGTTCATAGATATTGCCGCCTACGTACATTTTTCAGGCGAATTAAGAGCTGAAGCTCGTCATCTATTATAACTGAATCAAATTTAACCTCGCATTTGGCACTGAAGCAGCTCTTGCTCTAACTATTGAAAAAGCCAGAGATTCAAGAGCCTAATTAATATCAGTTTTTGTTTGCAATGGAACAGACAGGGTGTCTGCAAATTATCCGTACAGATTTTGTCGGCATACCTCAGGACAACCAAGCGGAAAACTAAGCATACCTACATGGTTTGACATCTTGACCCATTGTCTTTATACGCAGTAAGTTTGGTACAGTTGTAATTTCTAATTCATTCTAAATGAAACCGAACGAAAAAAAACTGTTGCTAAGACCCTGAATGAACCAAAATCTACAGTGAGTGACGCAATAAAACGATACCAACAGCTTGGAACGCTTGATGACCATGTGGGAAGATGACAAAAGCGCACCGTTCGGACTCCACAAATGCGTGAGATTATCCGGCAACGAAATAATCTTCCGTTGGAGCCATAGTTCACGACGATCTGAAGCTTCAGTCATATAAACTGTGCAAGAATCACCACTTGATTGACACCATAAAAGCACACCGGTTGAGAAAAGCTAAGGTTCTCCTGAACCGCTTATCCGAGGGCTGCTATCGATCAGTGCTGTTCACCGATGAAAAAGTTTTCACAATCCAGCAGCATCACAACCACCAAAATGATCTGCAGTTACTTCCTGCTGCTTCCAGAAATCGTGGAAGTATTTCAAGGAGTCATCTTCCCACTTTTGCCATGGTTTGGGCTGAAATAACTCATTCCGGCAAAACCCCTTTGATCTTCATCGACAAGGGGGTGAAAGTGAATCAAGCGGTATATCAGAAGCTACTTACTGTCACAGTAACTTCTTAGGCATCGCAGCGTTTCGGCAAAAATGAATGGATTTTTCAACAAGACTGGGCACCGGCTCGTGGAGCAAAAAAGACTATTAGTCATTGCGAACGCATTTTTCAAGCTTTTTAACGAAAGATGAATGGCCTTGTAACTCACCAGATTTGAATCCGATGGACTATTCGGTATGGTCAATCTTGGAGTCACGAGCCTGCAGTACACCACATAAATCACTAGAACATCAAAAATCGCCTCTTTTAAATGTTTGGGCAAAAATATCTGTCGAAGAACTCCCGGCCATCGTGGATAACTTCCCGAAACGTTTGAAGGTGTGCATCTCAGCACGAGGCGGCCATTTGGAAATGGAACAAATAAAACATGTATTCTGCAAACATATTGCTATAACAAACAATATATTTTGATTTTTCAATCCAACAATGCAGACCCCTGTAAGGATCAAAGTTGTAATCCAGAAATGTTTGATGTTGATCCCAATCCACTCTATGGTAGTTGAAAGTAGAACCAACAATCAATATGCAACCAGCTATTTGAAATTGGTTCACTGTTGTAGAACCCCTTGGTCCAAAGTACACCTTGAAGCCAGCACCTTGCTATACATATTTGCGCCTTTGTTTTGATTTGCTGTGTTATTTTGACAGAATATTTGAGAGTGTGTTCGTGTGAGCTCATTATTAGGGGTGCATTATTAAGCTTGAGACCGAGCTTGGAACCGATGTGCTAGTACTGACTGAACCAAGAAAAAAATACCATTTGTTCGGGACCAAGTCTTAGAGTTAGTCTATGGTAGAACTGATGGAATAAGAAATGATTTCTTGAGGTATTAAAAAAGTAACTGGTAGGTGGTCAAAACCGAAGTCAGCATGGGTAACCAATTCCCTTCAAAGTTGATATGAATCAGTTAGGACCAAATCAATAATTGAGCGATTTCTGGCAGAAGAAAAGCAAGCTGGGCTGTTCTTTGAAGTGCATTGTTTACATCCTGTGATAGTTGCATAGTTGTGTGATTCGTTGCGGCCACAATGAAAGTCAGTCAAATGGAGACGCGTGAAATATTTTCTTACACACACTTGAAACATCCGGAACTGTTATCATTCTTTAGGAAAAAAGTTGCAACTCTGTAATCTCAAGAGTACTAAAAATGTTCACCGACTGCGCGGAACAGGTAGGAAACTGAGAGCAGCATGTAGGAAAACGGAGGGAAAAGTAAAGAGTAATTTCACCCGATATCCCAACATTTCATTACGCGATCTTGCCAAAAAGGTCGGCGTTTCGCAAAATTTTATCCAAAAGGTCAAGGCAAGAGCTGAACAAACTGTTGCAAAACCCGGTGCTAGGAGTTCTACACGGATATGTTGATCAGATACCAAGTCTCTGAAAAGAGAAAAATGCCTGAAAATATGTTTTTCCTTTGGCGGTACAGGCAAAGTAAAAAATAATCATTATAGTATTTTAAGCTAAACATAGCTTCGGAGTCCTGGTTAGTGTGTTTCGGAGCTTTCCAACAACGCATAAAACCTGACCAAAACGAGGACAATGAAGCTGTTTCTTGAGAAGCAACAAATTGAATTTGACCATCCTGTTGACCCAATGGAAAGAGCTCAGCCAAAATGTAGATCGCAGTCGCTGGAATGTAACGAAAGAAGAACAGGATGACTAGGATGTCAAGAATCGACTGGGGAGAGCTGCATAATGCCAATCGCTCTTTTCTAATATATGACCTCTGTGACAACTTCAATTTGACAGTTCTCAACTATGGAGATGCTACACGCTTGGCTGATCCATCCTCAGTTGGCAGTAGATTAGACCTCACACTTTGCTAGAACTCATTATCGTGCGATTGCACATGGAATGTGATCCAGGATCCCTATGATAGTGATCATTCGCCTATTAAAATTTCACTTGCCACCCGGTTCAATCCATCGGAATTCATCAACGTCGCGTAAGGTCTTACCAGTTACATCGGTTGGACAAAGTTCAGAACAGCAGTAGATGGAGCCATAACAACGGTAAAAGAGCTTCCACTGCTGGAGGGATATCACTTCCTCTCCAACCTGATGTTAAAGAGCGCGCTTCAAGCTCAAACTCGACCAGTTCCAGAAACGTCATATCGTAGGAAACTTCCTTCTTCATGGTGGGATCATCAATGCACCGAGGTTTACAATGCCCGAAAATTGCGTGACCGAACTACGAACAACGAGGGTGAGGAGTACTCGGACCAATGGATTTTCAAGTTTGCGCAAAAAAAAGTTTGACAACAATGTACAGTCGTTGAACACATGCACACTCAAACCGATTAGTATATGACTCTATCGTGCGTGTTAGGAAACAACCGTTCATATCCACGGGATTGGTTGATGCTTGTTTTGAAAATAGTTCTTATAGAATAGAAAATTAGTTCTCGATTTATGCAGAATTGTGTTTCATTTTTTTTAATCCTCCCCCTTTCATAAGGGAGAAGGGACTCGAATCACCATAGAAACATTCTTGCCTTAAAAACCCCTACATGCCAAATTTGGCTTTATTTGCTTAATTGATTCTCAAGTTATGTTGAAATTTGTGTTTTAATTGTCTTAGAGCCTCCCTTTATGGGAGAAAAGGAGTCTCAAGTACTCATAAGAACCTTCCTTAGCCCTAAAAACCTCAGTAGTTCAGTAGTTTCCGAGTCTGTAAGGATCAGACAGACAGACAGAGAGACAGACGAAAATTTATTTTTATGTACATAGAATTCCTGCCTCCACAAAACCTCACATGCCAAATGTGGTTTCATTTGCTTGAATAGTTCTCGAGTTACGCATAAATTCGTGTTCTATTTGAATGAGACCCCCCCCCCCATCCTCCTTCAAGAGGGGGTGGGGTCTTGAACTACCAAATAAATATTTGCTGTCTCCAAAAACCTACAAAAATAATAGTTTCATTTGTATAGGAGCCCCCCTTCCAGAGAACGGAAGGGTCTCAATCACCATAGAAACATATCTTGCCGTCAAAAACCTCCACTTGCCAAACTTGGTTCCGTTTGCTTGATTAGTTCTCAAGTTATTCAAATTGGTGTTTCATTTGTATGATTGCCCGGCCTTCCAATAAGGGGACGGGTCACGAACTACTATACAAACATTTCTTACCTTCAAAAACCCATACATGCCAAATTTGGTTCCATTTGCTTGACTAGCTCTTGAGTTATGCAGAAATTTGTTGCTTATTTGTATGGGAGGCCCCTTTTTCAGTATGAGGAAGGGTCTTAAATTACCACAGAAACATTTCTCACTTCCAAAAACTCCCACATGCAGAATTTGGTTTCCTTTGCTAGATTAAGTTATGCAGAAATTTGTATTTTATTTATATGAGAGCATGCTCTTTTAGAGAGGAGAGAGGACTCAATTAATCATAAGAACTTTCCTCAGCCCCAAAACCCCCTGCATGCAAAATCCAGGCTTGCGACATATCAAACTTCATGATTTTGCTAAATTTTGTCTGCAGAGGACATTCTGAGGGTGCCTGACCATACTGGCCACATGAAGTGGCCCTACTTAAAATCGTTTCCCTAGGTGGCCAGTATGGTAAGAAATCCTCAGAATGTTCTCCGAACACCTAGTTTTGCAAAATCATAAAGTTTGATATTTCGTAAGCTAGGTATTGGTGAAAATTTGATTATTGCCACTTTTCGGAGGAACTCAAAATCTTTCAGGTTCACCCTAAGTGGCCAGTATGGTCAGACACCCTTCAGAATGTCCTCTCAAGACAATGTTTTGTAAAGTCATGAAGTTTGATGTGTCGCAAGTTTTGGCAACAATTTGCATATGGCCACTTTCCCGTAGGAAATCGAATCCGGCAGGGCTTTCCCAAGTGACCAGTATAGTCAGAAATCTTCAAAATGTCCTCCGAAGACCTAGTTTTGCAAAATCATACAGTTTCATATATCCCAAGCCAGGTTTTGGAAAAGATTTGAATATAACTACTTTCCCGGAGGAACTCGGATCCCGCAGGAGAGACCCTGTTGCCAGTAAAGTCAAAAATCCTCAAAACATATTTTCATGACCTACACACTTAGATTTTTTACAAAAATCTGTAATGCTTTACCGAATTCTCAACAGCTGAACGTTCGGTAAGCCGATTTTACGGAATTCGGTGAATATCTGTAAAATATCTGTAAAATATTACCGAAATCATAAAATGTCGCAAGACAGGTTTTGGTAAAAAAATTGAATACTTTGGAAAATACTTGAATATGGCCACTGTTCCGAAGGAACTCGGATCGCGCAGGGTCAAAATGGCATTCGATGGCTAACGAATGAGTATCATAAGTTTTAAATTTGAATTTTCTATCTCAGGGGGGTAGGATCGTTCACTGCACCCAAACATCATCACAAGATCATCTGAAGAGTAAATCGATTACGCCCTTTAACGAAAGCCATATGTGTAAAACTGTATTAACGATTTATGAATGATTTGAAAAACTCAACGTTTCACATTTCGCTTCCTCAATCGTTCAACAAGGATTCCAACGGAAACCCAACAATTGAAGGAGTCAGGAGATATTGCTCCACATATTCGTGATGGTACCAGTTCTGATAGCGATTGATAGGCTTACCGAATGATGTAAAGTGGATTTTTTTTTAATCCTTTTTTCAAATGATTTGCGTTATAGGGCTCATCAAATGCAATACACATTCCACTTTGGGTTGACGATTTTTCAAACAGCATGCATTCGAATTTTAAAGGGCGGTCAGTTCTGGCTTCACGAATTATTAGTTGTTCAACATTCGAGAAATATAATCATCTGGTTTCTAGAATACCGCCGTCACGGACCAGCATCTTGTCATTTGGAAATGCGATTTCAATCGTTTCGATACGATCCAACGGAAGATTTATTCGATAAAACAGAGGCTGTCATTTAGACTGCGATGTACGTGTTAATATGCCAACATGTGTTATAAAAATTTCATTCGTTGACAAATGGTTTATGTTGAAATGTTTTTTTTTTTTACACACACACACACACACACACACACACACACACACACACACACACACACACAAAAAAAAAAAAAAAAAAAAAAAAAAAAAAAAAAAATATATATATATACTTTACCACACACTTTATATATACGTATATATATATAAAAAAAAAAAAAAAAAAAAAAAAAAAAAAAAAAAAAAAAAAAAAAAAGAGAGAGAGAGAAAGAAGAAGAGAAAATACACAGAGAGAAAAAAACATATGCAGAGAGAGAGAGAGAGAGAGCGAGAGAGAGAGAGAGAGAGCGAGAGAGAGAGAGCGAGAGAGAGAGAAGCATGTAAACATATGTAGCACACGTAGAGATGAGAGAGAAAGCGCACATATATGCTGCACACACATATACACACACCTGCAGCACGCACACTGCACATATATATAAAAAAAAAAAAAAAAAAAAAAAAAAAAAAACCTGGATCGTTCGGATAATACAACCATGAGTTCAACCAGTCGTCATCTTGGATGGATTCATGATGACCGAATGTGCTTGAAAAATGGTTGCTCGTTTCTTTAATGTTCTTTATGCCCACGTATATTTTCCTTTCATGTTTGGTTCTCCCAAAAAAAAAAAAGCCCATGACAATAAGCGCCGCCACCGTCTAAAACTCTTCCTGCACCGACTGCATCCGAAGCTCTCCTCTGTTGCATCCGTCGGTCCAGTTGCTTCCGGCTCACCACCTCCGTTATCCACTATTTCAATGCACTCATCATCCTTCTTGTCCCCATTTTTCCACAACTGCACCGACTCGATTGCCTTTCTTCATCCCATCGCCGTACAGGTCGCCCCTCCTCCACCACCGCACGCGCACCACGCGCGGGGCTTGTGCCGCCGCTTGTGCGATGCCAAGTTCGCCGGACAGTTGAACGCCTTGTCACACTCCGAACACCGGTACTCCACGCCGTGGCACGATCCGCGAACACCGTTATGACTGCGCCAGTCCCTGAAACGCATCGTCGCCACAACGCTCCGACTACAGCTGGCTTCCAGATAGGAGCCGAGTCTTGTTTTCGATCTTCGAAAGAATTTCCTTCGCCTCATCCGTTATCTCCACGACGTTGAAGAGCCGGATCGATGTCACCCTTGCGGAACCACCAGCTCTTCCCCGTCACTGAAGCTTACGAATGAGCGTCCCCGGCCACCGGACTGGTGTTATCCTCGCCTGACCAACTTGCTTCCGTGTCTTGATTCGCCGCCTCTCCGTCTTCGGTCGATGCGAGAAGTTTTTCTCCCGGTCGGACGATCCTTGGACGTCACCGTCGAGGGCCTATCGTAGCCGACGAAACTTTGCTCGAAAAAGCCAGTGCCGGAAAGCGCTTCTGATGGCCTGAAGGTGTAGTTTTTCGTTTTCAGTATCGTTGGCCATCCACGAGGACTGCCTCGCTGTTCTCCTTTTCACTATCGACGATGCCGATCGATTCTTGACTGTCGTCCTCATCTTCTTCGATGTTGTTCTCCAGCGATTCGACGTCGATATTTGACGATGGAGACCGACGGGATGCCGAAGTTGAATCTTCTTGCCCTATGATGTCGGTGATCTCTTCCGGGGTTTTTGCGTCATGCGATGGGAAGGTGTTTGCTGAAGGGACTTGAACGGTGGCAAACAGGTCGAATCGTCGAAGTAGCGAAAGTGCGAATTCGTTGAAGTGAGGGTCGTGTTGGCGTAGTATTTCTTGTCGTCGATGCTAAACTGTATCGGAGATTGGTTCATGGATTTACGGCTGCTCCGTGAGGTTTGTTTGAGTTTCCAGTCATCCTCGTCGAAGGTTCGGCTTCGTTTGCGTGGTGGAGATGGAGTTGACGGTGGAGTCATTGGCACATTCCCTGTCAGAGTGACAAATCCAGAGGGATTTAGTATTCACTGCTGCCCGGAATTCCTGGTAAGACGACGGAATTTTGCCGGATACAAAAACGGTTGGAAATAGGTTGCTTCCGATTGTTGGTCTTGCTGCTGTGAACTGTCGGGTAACATTCTCTGACTATCCTGAAGCAAACTCATTCTTGCACTTAGCACATCACTAGAGTTTCTTCCCCCCTTCACTATCGGACAACCGGACCGGATTTCCTGCACGTATGGCGTTGTTCGCGGTGCTGTTACCCGCCAACTGAACAGGTCCTGTTTCGAGTCGCCAGCAATCAAATCCTGTCCACCACGGTGGTAGAGAGATTCCTCCAACGGCAGCCAATGAAGCTCATAACGCCTACTGCGCAGGACCGTCACCGCCCGCGAGGGCGTGGAAACAGGTGGAATCCGATGAAGCAGAGAGAGTGCCCTACTCTCCATGCTCAGGAAGCGGCAGGTGGTGACATTGCATCAGTGCTGCTGTTCGTTGAATCCGCAGGATCTGCATGCCACCGGGGCTTGCAAACAGCTTCAGGGAACAGTCGCCTCTCTCTAGCTTATCTCCCGTTCTGGAGAAATATCTTCTCTTCCCCCACATCGTTTGCTTAGCAGCAGCGGCAGCTCTATGTGAAGGACTCTCATTGGCCCTAGTCACGCCCCTTTTCAGTGTTGTTTTCCAGTTGGTCCTGAGTCCATTTATTCATCCCATTCGGGGTTGGGAGGAAGGGTGGTACACAGGGAGGTAGGCCTGGTGTCGTAAAATCTGATGAAATGTATGGTCTCAGGCACTCATCCCAGGCAGCCGGCCATGTTTGCGAGTGTCAGTGTGAGGTTGGGTGGAACCCATGGCCAACTATGAGCGGTGGCTGAGCTGGAGAGAAATTTCCGTGCATATGTGAAAATGTGCTTTATTTTTTCATGGCTTGTGTCCATGGTGAGGATTCAAGGAATGCTGATGGGGACATCGGCGACTCGGTCCCGCTGCGTGCGGGAAGGGGGAGTGCAGGTCGGTTCCATGCACACATGTGAGTGGGTGGATGGATTGCTGGATTGCGGCGGAGGTGGCGCGTTCACCGGGATGCTCTTTCCGCTTGACATGGTGCGTGAATTGGAGCAGATTCGTGTGTGCGGAAGTAGACTTCTTGGAAGCGGATTCTTTTTTGCACCTGTAGTCCCAGAGTGGGATGGAAAATAACATGAATTAAGGTTGCTCGGCTCTGAGGGTTTCAGCCATTTTGTGTGGGGAATATCTTTAAACGTTGGGTGGACGTAAGAAAATTGTAGTGATTCAGTATGGTGAATTGCGTTCGTTTTTCAGGGGTTTAAAAGACCCGGACAATCCATCATCCGATAGGTGGTTCGAAATCAGAGGCGCAACTGACTTTTCTACCGTTTTTGGTGGATAATTAGCCACACGTACTTCTCGGTACAGAAATACAAGTTCATGGAAATCAAGGCTTACGCATGGGCACAAATTATTATGAAAAGCTGTTCAACTCATTTTATAATGTTAGAAGAGTTTCAGAGATGATATGGAATTGTAATGTCGGTCCTATGAGGTATCAAATTGGGTCTATTTATGGATGCAACTTCGTCTCATTTGATCGATTTTTTACGATTTTCTCTTACCCTGATTTTATGATTTAAGGCATTTTTTAGATTTGTTTGCTTTACCCATTATAAAATTTCACTTAAAACAAACTAAACTAGAACTATTTTTTGAAATACTGAAGAGATTTTTTTTAATTTTAATTTTATTATTCGGGCTATAAGCTTTAAATTATCACAATTTAGATCATTTTGGAGTATTATGGAGATGAGTCTCGTTCAGCTTGATCCAGATGAAATCGCGATGAGTGTCTAAAAAGCTGAGAAAATAGTGAATTACACGTGTGCAGCGAGTTCCAATTGATAAATAATGTCCAAATTGGCAGCGAATTGAATCTGGTAATATTGAAAAGAAAATAATTTTATTGATTATCGTTGAATTAATGACATGTTACGTTGCATGGTGACCGAATGTAGGAGCGGCTAAGGCTGGCATTACATCCTCAATCACGCCTATTATTCTCTGAAATATCTAGACTGCTTTGTTTCTATCTTCTAGAAAGAGGCTTCGCATCAGCCGTATAGAATTGAAAACTTCTATGTTTTAAAGAAGAGAGAGAAATTCTCGTTCAAAAGACAGGATGGACGGCATTCCTCAGAAACTCATAATTCGGTGACGATTTAGTCGGTAACATTTGAGCTAGTTGAGCAGACTCGTCTTTTCTTAATTTGAATAGCGGCATGGATATGTCAATTCGATCAAATACCTTGCACTGAAGTCTGCATAAAAACCTTCAACATTGTTGTCCCATTGAAAAATAATAACATTTAAAAGTAATTTCTCCGTCAGTGCCGAAAAATGTATAATAACGTTTTACCCTTGCGAGCGGCTTTCCGACAGTGAACCGGAACATTCGCCCATAGCGGACGGAAACAATGCCTGTACGCATGTTTTGGAGATCATTTGTTCGTTTTATTTATCATTTCCTCCTTAGTTTTCGTGACGACTTCAGGTTGGCAAGAAATGCTCGATGGGACGCCGCTGGGGGACGCTGGACGTGGTTCGCCGACTTGGGTACCACGTCGATATTCAGCACGCTCCATCTTCCTCCGCCGTCGCTAAAATGGTGACCAGCACTAAATCCGGCCCTAACGCGTCTTCGCGCCAGCGTGCTACCTTGATGAACGGCGCAGCGCCAGCGGGCGGTTTTCGTCACCTGTTTCCGGTGCGGCAGTCAGAAACCGAAGAAAGGCGCTTTGACATCCCTTCTCCGCGGTGCGTAATACAGCAGCACATGCCGGGAGTGGATGCTGGCGGAAATAACTTCACCTCGACTTGCCATTTGCGCTGGTAGTAAAATGAAATTACCGCGTCGCGTTGCGTCAGATTTGTGTCCATGTCTCACCGCGCCAGCGCGGTGCGCCGTAAAATCCGGATTGACCATCTGGCTTTAACGCTGCCGGTGCGTAATTACATCTGCAGCTCAAAATAATTTATTACGGCGCTGGTAGCACCTGCTGTATGTATTCTTATTGTTCATGGTACTTTTCTCGACTGGCTGGTAGCGCACCTCGGTCAACGCTCCTTTGAACTTCTACGTATCAAAGTCGTCACCCCGTATCTGACCCGACTTTGCCGATGCTCTGATTGTGCCGTTATTGAATGCCACATGGACGGTTGGGCAACCACATCATTTTCAGTACGCGATATGGACGTAAACGCGTTGATTTCGTTCGCTTTGACGCTTTCGTTCTGAACGGTGCTTCGAATGTTTTTTGCCATCAAAGTTGAGTTCAAACTGATGGAAATTTATCAAATTTTGTCACTGACTCATGGGTTGCTATGATTATTTTGTCTGCATGGTTGTTTTTGTCAGTGCAGGTAAAGGTAAACCCATGAAAAAACGGCAATTTTGTCCATATTTTAAATTTGTCATTTCAAGTAAATTTGTATGTAGTTGCACACCATCTGAGTTCATTCCAATTTTTCTAATTCTCTTTAAAACCCTATTATTCATCGAGAAAAATCTGCTCCATTCGAATGTGGATCCCATAGATTACTCTCGTCTTCCTTTTGTATTAAGATTATCTTAAATTGCATTTTTTAAATTTTAATTATCAAATCTTCAAACATAATTAATTGATCTATTACAAGTAAATTTTTTCCTTCTTATTTAAATTAAGGGTTATGTCATGAATGAAATCAAAGACTTTAGAAGATGAAATAACTAATAAAAAGTTATAAATGATTTATTGCAAT